>VWZG01007450.1:6610-28662 GCA_013396735.1 Grallaria varia
TTTTTTGCTTTTTTGCTTTTTGAAGCAACAAAATACAAGTCAGTTTTGCCTTTTTTTTTCTAGCTCAGTTGAGTGAAACATGGCAACACCAGGATCACATGCCGTTTACTAGAGATGACATTCAAACTTAAAAGAGAATAATTATTTGCTACTTAATAGAAAATGCAAGGGAGTAACATTTTAAATAGTAGAGCAGATGTGTGAGGAAACATCTATAGCATATGTATATAAATGTAAAGGAATACTTATAAAGATCATGGTCAGTCCAGAAATTCTCTGATGTAGTTGCAGGAAGCACAATAAGCGAGAGTAGGTCTGCCTGTAATTTTTGGTTGGTGAGAGAAAGGTTCAGAACAGCTCCCACAGGAGTGTTGATGTGAAGTCAGGACCTGGGACTCAGAGAACTTTAGTGGTTATTATATAAACACGACCTCTCATGGTCAGCTACCTGGTATGCATAGTTTGTCCTGGGTGCAACGTTCTTAGTCCCTTCCTCTTCCAAAACTCTGATGTTTTGGGCTTACCTCTCATACAAAGAGTTTCTCCGCACCCACTTCAAAAAATAACCAAGTCCTCACTGTCAGTAATTCAACTGTATTTACCCCTTTAAATGGTTGGTTTGCAACAGATTTTACTAATTAAACCATCAGCACAATAGAATTTTTGTCATTTCATTACATAACTAGAAACTAGAAACAAAGATATGTGCACACAAGGTGTGCTCATTTTGGCTGGAGTAGAATTAATTATCTTCACAGTAGCTGGGATGGGGCTGTGTTTTGGATTCAAAGCTGGAAACAGTGTTGGTAACACGGAGGTGCTTTTGTTACTGCTGAGTGGCAGTTACATACCATTAAGGCCTTTTCTACTCCTCACAGCACCCCATCAAAAAGTGGGTTGGGGGGCGTACAAGGAGTTTGCAGGGGTCCCCAACTGGCCAAGGACATTCCACAGGGCATTTTGTTCAACATGTAAAGCTGGAGGGAAACAGAAGAATGGAGGACATTTGGACTGAAGGAATTTGTCTTCCCAAGTCATCTTTCTGTGTGTTGGAGCCCTGGTTTCCTGGGGATGGCTGAACACTTGCCTACCTACAGGAATTAGTGAATTAATTCCTTGTTTCACTTTGCTTTCATGTGTGGCTTTTGCTTTACCTGTTATACTGTCTTTATCTCAACCCACAAGTTTTCTCACTGTTATTCTCTCAATTCTCTCCCCCATCCCACTGGTGGGTGGGTGAGTGAGTGAGCAGCTGAGTGTGGGGTTTAGTTGTCAGCTGAAGTTAAACCATGACATGAGGGTAAATGTGGTACACGCTAGCTTTCCTTGAGTAAATAACGGTCCCAGGAATATTAAGATATCTTTGCGGTATCTGGAGTATGCAGAATCAAATCAGAAAAGTGTTCAGGAAAGACAAGTTTCAAGGAATAAGGAACTTGCTGGAAAACACAGAAAGACCACACATTAAAAAAACAGGAATAGCAGCATCATCAATGAGAACAAACACAACATTTTTAATCAATGCAAGTACAGAGGAAAATATATATGCAGTGCTAAAGTGTCTGCTATATTAGATGGATATTAGTATCAGAGTTTTCAATAAAACTGAGAAGAAATTCTCTAATGTTGCACTGATAGTAAATGTGCCAAACTGCATATTCGATTTCTCTGACAGTCACTATGGCTACAAAGATAGTATGATAGAGAGTTTATCACTAAAAATTGAGGCCAAAATTACTGTTGAGAACCTCAGCTTTCTGCTGAGAATGCCATCCATTCTTCTGCCTTATTTAGCAGGGAGAGGTACATTTTCTTCAATCTCTTTTTCTGGCCTACATACCTGTAAAACAGAATCACAGAATGGGTAAGGTTGGAAAGGACCACATTGGGTCATCTGGTCCAACATCTCTACTCAGTCTGGGTTATCCTAGGGTAGAGTGCACGGGATTACAACCTATTCCAGTGCTTGATCATCTGCACAGTAAAATTATTCCTTTAGGAGATATTTCTGTGAGTCAATTTATGCCCATTGCCTCTTGTCCTATTGCTTGGCACCACTGAGAAGGGCTTAAGTCCATCCTCTTGGAGGATACTTGTATACATTGATGATGTCCCTTCTCAGTCATCTTATCTTGGAGCTGCACAGGCCCAACTCTCTCAGCCTTTCCTTGTAAGAGAGAAGATCCTGTTCCTAGATTATNACTCAGTCTGGGTTATCCTAGGGTAGAGTGCACGGGATTACAACCTATTCCAGTGCTTGATCATCTGCACAGTAAAATTATTCCTTTAGGAGATATTTCTGTGAGTCAATTTATGCCCATTGCCTCTTGTCCTATTGCTTGGCACCACTGAGAAGGGCTTAAGTCCATCCTCTTGGAGGATACTTGTATACATTGATGATGTCCCTTCTCAGTCATCTTATCTTGGAGCTGCACAGGCCCAACTCTCTCAGCCTTTCCTTGTAAGAGAGAAGATCCTGTTCCTAGATTATTTTTGTTGCCCTCTGCTCGACCAGCTCCAGGAGCTCTATGTCTCTCTTGTCCTGAGGAGCCCAGAACTGGACACAGCACTCCAGATGTGGCATCACCGGGGATGGGTAGAGGGGCAGGATCACTTCCTGTGACCTGCTGTCAGTGCTCTTCCTAATGCACCCCAGGTTAGCTGACTCACAGATAGCTTGTTGTCCACCAGGACACCCAGCTCCTTCTTCATGGAGCTGCTTTCCAACAGGTCGGTCCCCAGCCTGTATTGGTGCCTGGGGTTATTTTTCCCCAGGTGCATGACCCTGCATTTGCCTTGGTTAAATTCAGAATGTTCTTCTCTGCCCTACTCTCCTAATTGTTGAGGTCCTTCTGAAGGGCTGTACAGCCCTCTGGGGTATCAGCCATTCCTCTCAGCTTTGAAGGGAGCTGTAAAGCACCAGGTTTAAGCCACGTGCTTGCCTGTGGCGTTTACTTATATTTTAGACTCCAAGAGTTTTGCCCTCATGAACTCTTACAAAGTTCTTTGATATCTTGAATCACATAAAGAGAAAAAGCTACACAATTTTTCTCAAGGGATTTTTTTAAATTTAATGATAAAGTAAGCATTTTGGTAAAATGGTGTTACAGGAGTAACAAACAACTGAGAAGCATTCCACAAAAGTACCCCAAAGAACTTAATAAAGTACAAGCCATCAGTTTTAAGTTACCCGGAAGAGATTAATAAAAAGTAAAGAAAGAAAGAAATAGAGAAGATGAGAGAAAAAAATCATTACTGCCAAGAATCTCATGGTGCCAGGTCCCAGAGAAGAAAGGCAGGATGAAGATGGAGGCCCTGTGCACCTCTAGTTATGTACCTCAGGAACTGTACCCACCCCTCCCACGTGGGGCATCTGTTTCACTGACCACTCAGTGCCCTCCTAGCTGAGGTGAGGGGCGAGTCAGCCAGTCAGAGGCTCCAGGGGTATGGTGTGGGTGGGCCTTCCTTGACTGACAGGCTAGTCACATGGCTCCCATGCCACATGTGCTCCGTGCACTCCTCCTTGTTGGCTGAAGGCCTTACCATGTGCCTCCCAGTACTGAAAGCCACCAGGTTTCCCACCTCCTCCCCCCACACACATACACATACACAGAGACAAGATGGTTGATTCAACCCAACAATGAAACAACCCAGGGAGACACAAATCCGGTCTCTCACAGGAGCCTATGAGAATGCCCTGATAAACAGCATCAAAAGCCATGCTGAAGTTGAGGTATACAATACCCACCCCTTTCCCCTCATCCATGCAGGTAGTTGTTTCATTATAGAAGGCAGTCAGGTTGGTCAAACACGACTTACATTTAGTGAATTCATGTTGGCTACTCTGAACACTTTTCTGTCATTCATGAGGACAGAGATGGACACCAGGATGAAGTGCTTCCATCACGTTTCCAGACACTGAGATGAGGCTGACTGGCCAGTAGTTCCCCCAAGTCCTCCTTTTCGAAGACAACGATGATATTTTCTTTCATCCTGTCCTTAGACCCCTCTCCTGATCTCCACAGTCTTTCAAGGATGAACAGGATCAGCCCAGCTACGGTGTCTACCAGCTCTCTTGGCACTTATAGATGTATCCCATCAAGGCTCATGGACTTGTGGATGTCAAGATTACCTAGGTATTCTCTAACCAAATCCTCCAAGACCAAGTCTTCCTTCCAACTTTCCTTTACACTGTTCTCCTGTGTCAGAGATTCCTGAAAGCTGTTTTTGACAGTGAAGGTGATGCAAAGAACACATTCAATAACAGCCTTATCTGCATTCTCTGCCACCGGGGTTCCCCGCATCATTTATTAACAGGCCTGCATTATCTTTTATTTCACTTTTTTTACTGATATATTTGAAAAACCCTTTTTACTCTTTTTGACATGCTTAACCAGATTGAATTCAGAGGGGTCTTGACCTTCTTTGTCTCATTTCTACTTATTCATTCTATATATTCTTCTCTATATTCATTCCAAGTGGCCTGATCCCACTTCCATCTCCTGTGTGTTTTCTGCTAACACTTGAGTAATGACAGGAGTTCTTCATTCATCCACAGAGGTCTGTTGCCCCCTTGGCCCGATTTCTTGTTCCGTGGGATACATGGTTCTTGAGTGTGGAGAAGGTGATTCTGGAATACCAATCCCTCTTTTTTGCAGGGCCTGTCCTCATGGGATTCTTCCAAGGAGATCTCTGAAGAGTCTAAAATTAACTCTCCTGAAGGTCATGATTACAATCTTACTGCTGCCCTGCTGCACTTGGTAGTGAACTCCACAATCTCATGGTTGCTACAGCCAAGGCTGCCCCCAACCTTCACATCTCCAACAAGGCCTTCCCTGCTTGTTACTATGAGGTCAGGCACACAGCATTCCTTGTGGGATTCTCCTCTGCCTGTGACAGGAAGTTGCCATCATTGCTTTCCAAGAACCTGCTGGACTGTGTGCTTCACTGTGCTGCCTCTCCAGCCAGTGTCAGGGAAGTCAAAGTCCCTCACAAGAACCTGTGCCTGGGACTTCGAGGTTGTTCAAGCTGCCCATAGAAGGCCTCATCCACTTCCTCCTCCTGGGCAAGTGACCTGTAGGAAACAGCCACAAAAAAATTATTATAATTGTTACTATTATGACTATTATTGTTCTTACAACAACAACAACAATAATTGTTCATTATTGTTGTTCATTATTATTATGATTATTGTTCATTATTGTCATTATAATTACAATTATCATTATTGTATCACCCTCATCACACTCAGCTCTAATTAAGCCTCAGATTTCCTAATCCCATCCCTTCATATGGAGGCACCACTCCTATATTCCTCTGAAGATACATGGCGCTGGTTCCACTGCACTGCCTGTGCATTTACTTCTTACATTTTAGTTTCCCTAGAAGTCCTTAATGACTCAATTGTGATCTCTTTTCTCAGTTTCTCTCATGTAGGAATCAAGAGCTATTGATCTTAAAGACAAATGTCCTCAAAGAGCTGTCAGACCCATGTTCCTGAAGGCCGTTTCCCAGGGTGTCCTAGCTCTTTATTTCTTACAAAACTGAAAGTTTTCTCTCCTAAAATTTAGCACCCTGACTCTACTCTTCACCAGGCCCATTTGCCTCAAGATGGTGAATTCACCAATGCACAACCACTCCAGTCTAGACTACCACCTGCCACCGCTTGTTAGCCCTTATTCTTCCATGTTGGTAAGCAACAGGTCCAATAGTGCTTCTCCTCTGGTCAGACTGTCGAGGTCTGCAAATTTGAGGTCTTCATTACTGAAAACGGGAAGAAAGAACTTTAAGGCACAATTGTAGACAGATTTGAAATAAGTCATCTTCTATAATGGAGAGAGTAACATGGAGCAGATAAGGGCAGATTTGTGTTCTTTTGAGTAAAAAAATATATATATATACAAAGTCATTTGCAAAAGAATATACTGAGTGAACTGAAGTAAAAATATTAATATTTCAATTTCAATGTTCAAATTAATGGAAACTATGAATCTAAATTTTAGGATTGTACATGTCCCTGATCTTATAGCAGCTGCTATTCACAGAAATCACAGGCCTTCTGTGCTGACTGACATCCAAAATGTAGAGTTATGGGGCCTTTTCCAAGAGCCTTGCTGCTACAGAAAGCCCTCCTGGAAAGTGTGGCCTCAGGGTATGTACACTAGATGTTTCACTCCTGTAAAAGATGGAAGTGCTACCACCTACAGATTAACGACCTTCTGGCAACAGAATCAAGATAAAGGCAAACATTTTGTTCCAGTGGGGGTTTTTTGTGTCACAATGCAACTGCTTTCATTAATAATAAATGTACAGAGCCAAAGTGAAGTTCAGTCAGCTTAGAAGAATAAAGTATTTCACAGTTTCATAACGACTGTTCTTGGTTTTTTATGCCTGCAAGACCTACCTGTTACAAAGGTGTTGTTTATGAGATCCCCTATATGTAAGAATTGGTTTTGCAGGAAGAGAAACGAAAAACTGCAGGAATTGTACAGAGGGAACAACTACAAAACAGTCTCTTGAGAAAACTCTATCTAGAAGTGGAGTAGTTTAAATTTCAGGCCTTGGTGAAGTTTGTTGTTTTTAGGCCTTCCCTAACAACTGGAGTCAAACACTAAGGAAATATTCCATCCTATTCCCTCACGTAATCAGGTGTATATAAGTAGGGGAGGGGGAGGTCCTCTCTCTTTCTTGGACTCCAGCTCTTCTCCTCTCCCTCCCTGTGGGATCAGCTCAGGGACAGCAGCTCTCAGTGTTTGGGCCTCGCTTACCCACGTGGGCTGAGGCCGATCTGGGAGCTCTGTCCAGGCCTGTGCCAGAGGGGAAGGATCTGCTGTTCCTAAGGGAAGTTGGTGAGATTTTATTGTATTAGTTATTTTGTTAAATTAATCCCAGAGTTCCGATTGTGTTGTGTTTTTACCCCTTTTTGTCCTTTCTCCCCTTCCCTTTCCCCCTTTTCCCTGTTGGGATTGGTTGGGATTGTTTGGGGTTCGTATTCATATGTACATAGTGTTTCATTGTATATAATTGTATACATGTAGAAATATATTCTTTGCCGCAATTTTCTTTTGCTACCACTTTTTTTTCCCTCTCCCTTTCGGGAGGGAGGAAGCTGTCAGGGAGCCAACCTAAACTACTACAAGAAGGAAAGCCTTTCACCAGTGTTTAATGTCTCACTTAGCGTGGCTCCCAACACTATTGAACAAGAGTACTAGCTCTTAACTTATCTCCACAGAATTCCTGGCTGACAAAAGAGTTGGAAGAGAGATTGAGACTTGGGCTAAAGGAATTAAAAATTTGCCCTCTTTTGCTGTGTTTATCTTTTTTCTTCTCTTGAAAATGTCTTTGATTTCATTCAGCTTGTTTATTTCTATAGTAAATATCCGATATCCAGAATAGGCACTTCAAAAATTATGAGCATATGTGTTTGGATTGAAATGAGATTAAGAAAATACAGCAAAAATAAATAAAATAGAAGTTATTGTAAAGTTTACCTCATTATACTTGCCTGCTTCTCAAGTCTGGGAAGCTGCCCATTTCTGTGCCCACTGGATATTGTCCAGAAATTTCAGCATACACTCATTTGAGAGCAGCAAGTCATGCAAAACCAGGAGGCTATTAAGTTTGAAAATCAATGTATGCCGAGCCCATTAAAAAAAAGAATGTATGTCCAGTCACTTTGTTTCCAAATGGGTTCCCCATTTTAAATCATTTCCAGGAAAATCTACTGTAGAAACCATTGCTACAAATCAGATCTCCTTCATCTCTCTCTTTCCTGGTGCCATTTGGAGGTTCCCTTATGGGTCTGTGCAAAGAGCTGAGACCAGCTGCAGCTGTGCAGCAGATGTGTCTAGGGGAGTTGTGCACATCTGGAATAGATTACATGAAAACACGTTGGAGGGAGATCAAGGAGTATGTGACTCCCATCATTACTGTCTCTGCCTTCATAAGATGAACAGCAGTTGACAGATGTTCTAGAACAAGCAGAGGGGCTTGATCATGTCTCTGAAGATCAAGACTAGGTCCCAGAGACCCTTACCTTCCAAGGCAGAGGGAAAGTGCAATGTCTGCCCTTGTCCAGTGGTGCAGGAGATGATGGTGAAGCAAATAATTCATTCTGGGAGATCTGCACATTACCTTCCTGGTCACACCATATCCAGCTTTTTCTTGGATATACCTTTTAGCACGTATCAAGTTATTTTTTCTTCAGTATGAGAAATTAGCTGTAATTTGAATTGATCTTTTAGACAAATGGAATTTATATTGAATTTTGGTTAGCGTTTAAATAGCTTCACAAAAAAAAGAAAAAAACTGAAGGAGATACTGTGATGCTGTGGGTTAGATCACCATTATTATACTTTCTAAGCAAAACATTTCTGTTTCTTAAATATGAAACGATTTTTCAAAGTCAGCTTAGATTTATTGTTAAGGACAGTTAAAATTGCAGAAATACAATGCCTTGATTTATTTCAGAATAAATAAAACATTCCTATTGGGTGATTCAATTTCTCATTTGCCTTATATTTTGTTTATATTTTGTTCAGTTTAAATCACAAATAAATAAATAAATAGCTGGATTTTCATAGATCTTGAATTTGTTATGACTAACCTGATTAGAAAAATAATTACTGTGCAATTTTCTTGGTGAGTAGGCACATTAAATGCCACAAATTCACAGGCATGGCTTGTATCTGATTTAAATAAGAAAAAATATATAACATCTAATAATAATAAAAAGACTTGTTACAGCTCTGGTGGTCTAAGTATAAAAAAGAGGGTTTATAGTGATGATGTCAGATGTGTTGGAAAAGCGAGGACAACCCTTTTCCCTCCCCGCACCCTCCACAGGCCAAGAAGCCCTCAACACTATGGTCCCATTCCAAGAACCATTACAGTTGGGATACCTTTCAGATCAGTCATCAGAGCTGGGAGCCAGGGCAGATTTTGGGCAGGTGAAATATAAGCACCTGGCTGAGTCAACAGTCTAGCCAAGTCTTGCCTGAGTATCACTCTGTAGTGAGCAGCCTTACCTGCACACCTTCACTTCAGGAGTTCCCAGTACCAACAGCCCCCTACCGAGAGTCTCTCATTGCAATTTTAAGTTCAGCAATAAATCTGATTTTCATTAATGAGAGAATTAGCAAGAGAGACAATCTCATTTCAGACCTATTAAAAGCAAAATTAGGTATATTAAACAAGGTATATAAAGTGCTATGGGATACTTTTTTCACCAATAACCACGACTGCAGCCAGAGTAATCCCATCTAAATTGCTATTGAAAAATTGCATCCCACAGTTTTCCTATTTCTGAAGGTCACCATCTCCCTCAGACTACCACTACTTTAATTTCACTTGCGTTAGTTTTACAGCAGCACAAGTGAATGGCCTTTGAGAGAGTTACTTCCTTTCATAAACTCATTTTAATAAATTCAAGATCTGGTTAAGTAGGTTTAATCACACAGATGCAGTTCTTGTCTCATTGACTCTGGTACAAATTTGCAGTGTAAAGCAATCCAAGAAAAATCAGAATCAGCACCTCTGCTTGCACTGTGGTGAAAAGTATGTCTGATTGCGTTGAAAGGGCTTGTAGTTTGGATAGGAAATGCTAGATTGCAAGCAGAATTTATATCTAAACATGACATGTAATTCATTGCACTTTCCTATATCTCACCTACATCTATTGTCAGCTTTTTTTTTTTTTTTTTCCCTTTTTTTTCCTGGTTACAATAAGGAATGAAGATGTGGTAAAAGTCAAAAGGTTGAATTTTAAAGTTACAGTTCTTATGCAGATGTGCTCACTTGTTAAAGCTTAGCATTTAAGCACAGGCCATGACTGGAATTTATTAACTCACTAAAAAATTATAGTATTAAGTCCTCAGACATTGTGTAGTGACTGCTTGCTTAATTATCCATACCTAAAGAGTTAAAATGGTGGGTTTTGCTGATTTAACATTCTTCCAGCTTTCTGCTGGTGTGCAGTGTACTGTGTATAAACAACACAGGTCATTGAGTACCCACTGAAAACTCACTCTGGAAATACCTGAAGGACACATTGAACTCTTCAGAAATCTGTGTCATAATACTTCATGTGTTAACAGAATACATGGCACAGTGATGCATAGCAAAGGATAAGCCCAGGGTGGGCATCTGAAGTACTCTGTCTCGCTGCTGAATGTTAGAGTGAAGCATTGTAATTTTATTCCAATTATACTTTTACTGCCATGATGTCACAGCATAAATTTGTACTTTTGCATGCAGCTCATGCTGGTGTGATGACAGCTCTTAAAATATTGAGCGATTGTAGGCCCGTCAGCATAAAATTATTCTAACATGGTGCCTTTATTAATGCTTCAATAAATGCCTTTCTTCTTGTGTTCCAAGGTGGCATTTGCAAATGAGCTAATTTCTCAGCAGAACAATAATTATGTTGCATTTATTTTGTGAGGTGGGGGCGGAGGAGGGAGAAGAAAAATGCTGTTACATAAAAGAGGTTTTTTGCCATCAAAACAACATTCACCATAGTTAGGCAAGTTTAAAAAAGAACACATTAACTAAATGACTGTACAATTATTTAAATGAACTTGGTGCTTTATAAAGCCATAGAGGGGTATAAACACTTTTTCAAGCCATATAACAAAAGATGTGACAGCTCTTTCACATGAAAGATTTCCTGAAAGTCAAGTGCAAACTATGTTTGCTAACTGATGACATGTATTTAGGGGTTCAGAATGCATCTACTCCAACAAACTAAATCCAAACCGGATGTCAGCTAACCTGACTCACAGGGTGAAATGCATAAGAAATAAAGTTAAGGGAGAAAGCAGGTTTTAAACTGTACATATTCTCTTCTACTGTTTATATCATCTAGAAAATAGAAAAAACAATGGAGAGAAAATGATGCATCAATGGAATTCTGCAATCATAGTGCTAACTTAACATGAAAGACTCAAATTCAGTGTTTCCTTGATGCACACATCCAACGATTAATTTGAGAAGATTTCTGTGACATTATGTGCTTCTAATTCCTTGTTTGGTTACTTAGACTTACAAAAACAACTGACTTTCCAAAACAGTGCTCGGTATGCATCACTCAATATTCACGTATGTGAAACGTGTTCAGTCACTGAAAGCATTTAATTTTAAGAGTTTTCTTTAAGGGTATATTAAGGGTATATGTATTTTTAATTTAATTATTCCGTGAGTTAGGCTACACTGATTTCAATGCCAAAAGTCCTTCTTCCTTTCCTTCTTCTATTCCCAAATAAAAATGTTATTAATCTTGGAATTTATTCAAAGCCAACAACATCTTCTACTAAATAAAAATTTAAAAGCTTTGAAAACCTTTTACTGGAAAGATACTCTTATCCAATTTCAAAAACTAAATATTTAATAAATTCTGATCAACTGCCCAGCTACTCAGAACATACCTGGAGTAAAGGCACAAGAAGTGATTCAGTGAGAAGTCTTCTTAAAAAAAGGACCTAATTAAAGTATACTGAAGAAGTAAGAGTAAGTTCAACAAGTGAGGACATCTGGTCTTCTCTCAAAGGTACTTAAAACATGTGTTTTTACTTAAAACACCAGATGCTGAATAAGGTTGGGCTTAACCAGTGCATAAAACAGTAGCTTTTGCTTAGTGAGAGTCAGTTGTGTGTCGACAGAATTGGGCGGAGACACAAAAAGAAGACAAATATAAGGAAAACCAAAATAATACTACATCTATTACATAACCCCAAAACCACAGGGAGCTTATTGTGGAAGAGCATGGAGATCAACTACCACATTTTAAGTGCATTTCTTTATCTGCCTGACATATCTAGCTACAGCTAGGTACAACAATGATTTTCAGTCTGTAAACATCTCAATGGTGTAAATATTAAAGCAAACTGGTAGTGAAATTGCATTATTAAGAAAATTTCAAGATCTTTGTTACTAAACAAAATAAATAAGAGATGTTAATGACATCTTTTATAAATAATTTATCTGCAAAGTGAGTGCATGTGTTTCATAAATATTTGAAACATTTATTCTGTTTAGGTAGGTAGGTAGGTAGATAGATAGATAGATAAACAGATAGATAGATAGATAGATAGATAGATAGATAGATAGATAGATAGATAGATAGATAGATAGATAGATAGATAGATAGATAATCAGTATATATATCCAGTAATAATGGTTGCTGGTCTTCCAGTAGCAGAAATACCAATAAAGAGTTATCTTTTCTGTTAAATATAATGAGTAAAAATACATAGGTAGTTGTCAGTCAGTCCAAATAAATCTATCAGAGTTGTTATAATATTGTTATTATTCCCTAGCCAAAAAGGGTAAATCTTACTGTTAAGAATGTAAGAAAACACACATATAAAAATATAAAATTACTCAGGATTTTTTTCTTTGCAAATTAGTAAAATAACAGATCATCTCACTTCCAAGCTTATATTCCTCCTAAGTTGTCTGTGTTGATATTCCTCTACATTTAACAATATTTTAGAGCTGGACTTATATACAGGTATTTCAGAATCCACATGGATACATTATTTAAACAGCAAGTTAACTGTGTTTTCATTACCTAGTGCAAAAATCAGACTAGGCACTGTTTCCTTCCACAGCCAGGGAAGACTGGGAGAAGGGAGGAACTGGGACACAGGGAGTAATGAAGTAAAGACAGAATATCTCTCAGGGGCATTAGGATTGTGAGAGAGACATTTCTAATTTTTTCATATAATCTACTCTACTAAAAAACAGTCAAGAGAACATTAAGGTCATCAATGAAAGATGGGGAACATCTTCAGTCAGTGGCAAATGGGGAACAGGGGAAAAGGAAGAAAACAAATCCATGAAGAAAGCAAATGCATTTTTTACAGGTGGAAGTATAAAAGACATGTAGCAAAGTCACATGTCCTAACAATGCAGTAATACAAAACTTAAACATATTGTATAATAATGCTGTACATAAAATGGATAAAGTATTTTCAGAAAAGAAAATAAAAATTATCAATTTTTGTGCAACTGGAATGAAAATATTAAAATATATTCTGCAGATGAAACTTAATATTTTAATCAACCCATAAAGAAATTTCTCATTTAGCCATCTCATTTTAAATTTTATATTCACAATAAAATTCCTCTCAAATTTTATTTGAAAAAACCAAGCTGATATTTTCTGGCCTATTCAAAAGAAAATCATAGCAATTAAACCTGTTTGCATGGATTAATATACTTTTGTGAACATATTTTCAATGGAGTTGAATCCATGTTTTTTGGTAAATAAATTGTACTGCTGAGAGTGTTAGTAAGCTTTGGCTCATAGAAAAATAAAGTTGCAGTCAGAACACATGCAAGACTGAGAGCTGGAACTGCTCAGGCCAGGGAAGGGATGGCTCAGGGGAGAACTTATTGTTATGCACAAATAACCTGAAGTGATCATGCAAAAAGGACAGAGCCAGACTTTTTCCCGTGAAAGAGCCCAGGGGCAGCACAAGAGACAGTGGGCACAAACTTAAGCACAGGAGGTTCCTGCTGAACATCAGGAAACACTTTTTCTCTGTAAGGGTGACAAAGTACTGGGGTAAGTTACACAGAGGGGTTGTGAGGTCTCTATCCCATATGGACATGATCCTAAAAAAACTGCTTAAGGTTGCCCTGCTTAAACAGGGGCAATGGACCAGGTGAACATCCAGAGGTCTCTTACAAGCTCAACCATCCTGTGGTTCTGTGATTCTCTGAAGGTAGGGACAGGGAGTTCACTCCAAATAACCAGATGATGGTCTTTACTAGGAAAGACTCGTGTTCCATGAACTGTGTTTTAAAATACCCATGTTTATGACTTTCAAGTGTTAAGGTTGAAGTATGAGTGTTTCTGCCACTACAGATTAAGTCTTCATTATCTTCAAGCCTCAGGGTTCAAGATATTCAAGATATTCTTAAGAAATTAGAGGAAACTGTAGCATCCACCCTTAGAAATCTCATGCTTTGGAAATGTCCCTTGCTTTGAAAGACTTACTATTAACAGGAAGACATGCTCCAATGGGAGAGAAGTAAGACGATTACTAAAGGTCCTAGTTATGTAGTGTCAGCTCTGTGAGGCTGGATAAGCAATTTGCAAGCCTCCAGGAAGGGAAGGAGGGCTGCAGCTATTCCTAAACACATCAGTGGAATAGCAGGGAAGTCCTTCGGGAAAATATTGCACACAAGGGAAGGTAGAAGGCCAAGACATTGATCCTCAGAAACTGGGGAATCCTTGGTTTTGTTTGCAACTGACCTACTGCATACAAGGAACAGAGTGATTTAGCCATGTCACTTGGCAAAAGGAAATAAAAATTTCAGCTCCACAGCTGACAGGTCAAAGGCAGGTGAAGAAGTGGTCTTAGGGCGTACAGCCCCAACTTTCTTGCTTTTGGTGCAAGAGTCACAAAGATGTCTGTTTTGAAGAGAGTATGATAATCTCAAGCTACATTTTCCTTTAATGGATATTGTGGACCAACTTTTTTTAAATATCATTTTTTCCCTGTTAGTACAGTTATGGACAATTGTCTTTACAGTAGAGTTGTACATTTCCAACTTTTTCTCCCATTCAACAGGCATAATGTTCACAAACATTTTACAAGGAGAATACAATATCTGCCTCTTTCCTTCATGCTACAAAACCACCCACCATTCACTGAGCATACAAATTGAGCTGCCTGAATGCTGACATCTCCCAGTACTTTCATAGAGTTTTCTCTCTACTCTTCCCTCTAGAAGAACAAACGCCACCTCCCAAGACTCACAGCGAAAGAAATACTAATATAAGCCACTGAAGCAGATCAGAACAAACATTATTCTAGCCTAGTCTCTGACAACACCCAATACAGGATATTCAAGAAGAAGTATAAGAATGGAGCAAATATACTTCATTGTAGTAACCCTATAGGTACCCTTGATTGACAGTTTTAAGACATTATGAACCAGTGATGTTATCTTACTCTTTAATAACCCACACTGTATTTCTTCATGGACTGGTACTCATGGATCTACTCAATTTACCACAGCAGCAAGATTCATGGAGTACAGCCCTCAAAATAAAACATCACCACCCCAAAAATAAAACTAAACCACAAACAAAAAATAAACCCCTAAAACAAATAAAAAAACCCCACTAAAACAAACAAACGAACGAACCAGGAGCAAGGAGTCACTGGCAAAAATAAAATTAAGATATGATTTCTTATATCCGGTCTCAGTTGTTTTAACAGCTGACTGTACGTCCTGACTATGGAGGATATATTTAACCTTTTGGATCACCGTGTTAAACAAACAAAAAATTGTGGCATTTGAAATAAGATGTGGTATCTATTTAAGGCTTGATTTTCAAGATGTAGACCATTCATAAATGATATCCTAAGTAGTATGATCTACAGGAGTCAGTAATTTACAGAATAAAAAGGTGCCTAGCCCTTTAGTCTTTCAAATCAATGCCAAAAAATCAAGCAGACAAAATACTGACAGCAGTGTGTAGTGGCCCAGCTGTAAAATTGAGGATCATCAGCAGGCAGAGAGGAACTTGACTATTAATTCACTAATGAAAGCCTCTGATGTGCTATCTTAGAATCCATTCCAGTCCTGTGTCTAGAGTAATTTTCCTTTTCCTAGCTACCCAGTGCCCTCTTGTCTTCTTTTTCAAATTTCTTCCAACATGGAACTCTCGGTGCAGTTTTTCCTCCTCAGTTTAAATCATGAATAACAATCTTTATGCTGCCTTTCCTGAACTGTTGTCCTGTGTTTTGCTGTGAATTTCTCCTATCTCATTTAGACCACGGCCTTTTCAGATACGGCATGGATCTTATAAATTTATGGTGTTGCAAGCGTATTTAATGTTAATAATGTGCAGTGACAGGGCAGGGCAGATTCATAAGCAATGCCCTGAAAAACAGACAGATATTGAATTCATAATCTGGCACTTCATATTCACAAGAGAGGAAAAAGCTGTCATCTCAGAATAGGGGATCTGCTATAAATGGAATGGGGTTTTTGCGCTAATAGTTATCAAGAATTCATACATTCCACTTCATCATCAATTTCACATACTAGGGACCACTTCCTAATGCTACTTGTACCATAAAGCTGTTGTTTAAGTCCATTTAATCACTCATATTTGTTAAAAGAAAGGTTTCACAAATAAAAAGTAAACTAGACCCAAGGTATATGAACAAAACACCCACACACTCCTGCCCATCAAACTTCATAATGCAGGGAACAAAACAACTTTATATGCAAAATGAGGCAGAAAGTTCCTCAGTGATACTTAAGAAACATCTGCATCACACAAGGAGGGAGAATGAAGCAGAGTTCTTGGTGGGCTAAACAATGTAAATGCTTGGTAGCTGTACTTCCAGAAGTAATATTAAAGACTTCAACAAACAGAAGGAGAACTTGTAGGAAAATTAATGTCTTCACAAAATTACTGAGGGTCAAAATACAATTTTTGAAGAGCCCATTTAATTACAGCTCTGATCTTAAAATAAGCTGAGTGGTCCTGGCAAAGCACTCAAATTTTTGCTCGTTTTTCATCAGGGTTGGCAGCACCAGGTAACAGCCTCTTCTAAGGATAATCTACAAATTTACTTCAGAGTACTGGGATGCCAGGGTACTCAGGTGCTTCTTAAAAGTGATAACTAAAGGTAGGATTAAAATTAACAAGTCCCAGAAAAAGAGGGGGGAAAAAACAGTGAAGAAAAGAGGCTTGCATTGATTCAGGACAGCATAAACCAGAAACAGAATTCTTTTTGTGACTACAAGGTAGACAACATGAAATTAGGCATGAAAAATATCCCCAGCTACACTATGTTTCTTGCATCTTTAGGAGTTCCTGTAGGTCTGCGTGCTGGGACTTCAGAGGCAGCAGATACAGTGATACCCGCATCTGCCAGCTTGATTACCCACTTTTGAACCCACAGGAAATCTTCCTCCAGGCTCCCTACTTGCACCACCCTCCCAAGTTGCTTCTCAAAGAAGAAGAACTTGTGGGAGACCCCTTATACTGCACTTTCCTCAGCCCCTCTCCCTAATCACAGCACAACTGTGACTGAGTTTTGCATCAGACAAAGCTGTGTAATTGTGTTGGACATCACATCCACAGCACTAAAATATTTTTTTCCACTTCTATTCATTCCTTTCCACTCAACTAATAGCCAGTTCTCTGGAGTAATCAAGTTACAGTCAATTGAAATTTTTGTGTTATGGGATAGTGAAAGCTTAGAGAAAGGATTCTTTCCTTTGTTTTTTGGTTGTGGGGTATTTTTCCCTTGTTGTGGGCAGGGGGGAAGGAGCCCTCAGCTATAAGTCTAACATAAAGCACTTCTGGCATTCCTAGTCAGATTTTTTTTCTTGCCTCATACCAAAATAATAATTAGAATGTTTAAAGAAGCCAAGGACAGTAATTCCAACATGTGATCAGCTGTTTGATATCACTAACCTATCTGGGTCATACTGCACCTCATAGGAACATATACCATAGGTTTTATAAGGAAAAAAACTATATAAGAATAGAAATAGCAACAGGGGGAAAAGGTGTAAAACTAAAAAAAGATATAGTAACAAAACAGGGATTAAGAGCAGTAGATTGCAAAAGTTGTAGAATTAATGTTCCTATTTCTCCCATACATGGCCAAACATATCCTTCAGGCTTTCTGTTGTGATTCTAGCAGTCAAATACCCCTAGTTAAATGATTAATCTCTCTGCTCTTCTCTGTCTGCATCTGTATTTGGTACAAGACAACTTCATTCTTGTCACTTGCTTGCATGTCACAGTAAAGAATATAATAAATATTGGAGGCAGAGGGTAGTTTGTTGTAATTAATGATATGATAATACTCTTCAGAAAATATATAAAGTAAATCACTTGGTTCCAGTGGTACTCTGGGACATAAGTAGAATTTTGTTTCAAATACTTCTTCAGGAGGTAAGTGTATTACTGAAAATAGGCCCACAATTAAACTTCAAAGAGAATAGTTCCGCTCTCTCACCTTCATGGGTTGAATTCAACATCATACAATGGCTCTCCAAAAGTGTCTTTGTATATCTCATGTAAATATGTCCATACACAAACTTGATTGCAGATGATGAAAAGGTCAGAAAAAGAAAAAGAAAAAAAATCTGTTTTTCTCTGAAATGGGACATACATAAAAATATTTACCTCAAAAGCAGAGAATTTAAATTTACGACAAAGTTCATTATTTGGCAAAAAAATAAATTTTTTTGAATACTGTACCAAACCAAAATTAACAAAGTATCGAACAACATTTTTATGGTGAAATATAGACCTACATAAAACAAGATTAAAATAGTTTTTAAAATGTTTTTAGAGTAGTATTTTTTCAGTGGCTCATATATAACTTCTGAAGGAAATAGGGAAAAAAATAATCTCCAAAAAAAAGAGTAACTCTGCCATCATTATTTTTTTACTACTTCCTGACATTAAATGATGCTATACCCTAATATTTCATCTGCTGCAGTCTACCATCTCTGTGCCAATTAAGATGGAAACTAAATTTTCTAAAGACAATACCTAACTGAGAATACTCAAAGGGCAAGTTTTTATCTGCAGAAGTCTACAAATGCTAAGGCTGTGCCCACACAGGATATGATCTTTTGCTGATCTAACTCTGATACAACCAAAGTGGTGATGAGGACTAGATTGGTCTTGGTGCTGTGCAGAAACAGTTCTTGTCTTCCAGTTCAGCATAACCAGCCTGTACTCTTGAACATAACAAGAGTGAATTTAAAATGCAACATATGCATGGCTAAAAAATTACATAAAAAGGAGGTTATCTGTTCAAGAGAAGAAAAGTCATAAAAGATACTTATTTCAAAATGAACCATCAGTCTTTCCTTGACTGGAAAGGAGTGTAGAGTGGGCTAGTTAAACGCTTTGTGAACGTTAAAAATACAGCATGCAGTGGAGAGGGCCTTGGACAAACTCCAGCTTGTAAGACATGTCTCTTTAAAAGGGAGAAATGCTTAAGGGCATGTTTTACAGCATGTATGCGTCCAGCACTAAGATATGTCTGCAGCACCAACTAAGGGAAGCTTGTGGTCTGAAATATAAATCAAGTAGAAAACTTTTGACATCCTACCTCCTTCTTTGGAAGAATAAATGGAGATAAAATAGCTGAAGTTTAGTATATGTGGCAATAACTACAGGAATTTTTACTGCTGAAAATTCCATATGAAACTTTTATGGCTCTGTTCATGCTAAGGGGCTTTTTTTCAAGCCACTGAGCAAGAAATTAACCATGTATTTTGTTAAGGTCTGAGAAGCTGCTAGGAATTTCCTAGTTCTCAATAAGTGTTCCTTCTGTAGGAGCTGCTTCCATTCACAGTAGGCCACAGAATAAACTAATTCCTTTTAAACTGCCATGGAGCAGGAAATGCCTTTTTTTTTTTTTTCCCTTCCTTTTGTGGTAGCGATTTTTCCAGAACGTTTAAAAGGAAGTGAAGGCTTCTTGTTAGCACCTAGTGTCTCAGTTAAGACTTACATAGTCTCTAAAAAATATTTCAGAAAGACTTCTAGTCTAGCCCAGTGCAGATTTTAGCAACAGAATATCCTCTTAGCACAACAATACAAAACAGTGGGTAGAACCAAAGTCCTGTGCTGCCGCTTACCAACATGGCACAGTTTGTGCCACTCCTTCTGCCTGGCCCAGCTACCTCTTGGTACAATTGCAGCTTCCTGAGTTACTTTCCATAGAGAATTGTTTCTCCAAGCTCTCCTCTTCATGAGAAGGAGCTTTTCAATGTGCCACTTTTCCTACCTATCCTCAATGAAAATGTATCCTAACACTTTGATTTAAATACCATGATAATATAATCCATGGTCAGTGCAGATACAGAAATGTGATGGATCTGCTGCACTATGACCACAATGGTCAAGTAAGAACTGGCAATAGAGCAATAAACCGGGCTTTCAAAACAAACAAACAAACAAACAAACAAACAACAATAAAAAAATCATCTCTTCCTTGCAATAGAAATAGAAAGTAGTGTTGGGTCATACTGTTCTGTCATTCAGAAATGCATTTGATAGGTGAGAGGAATACATCATATTCTTTCACCCAGGTACAGAGATATCCAGCATCATCACTGACATTAGAAAATAAAAGTGCATGTTGTGAGGCTGTCTTTTTGCTGAAAAGAACCTATGGCTCTGCGTTTAGTTAAAAGTTGTGCCTGAATTTTCTGAACAGCTATTTAAATTTAACCAGGCTTTCCTTTTGAGTGAGGGAATCGTTTAAGAAATCAAAATGTAAAAATAAAATATGTCTTTGAGGACTTTCCTGTTCCCTTCTGATAGAGAAAAAAAATATCTGCAAGACTGCAAAATATAATGCTTATACTTAGCAATTGACTCAGTCACATTTTCCTAAACTAAACCAAAATATATACTTGTGAATGTAACTTACACAACATGAGGAAATAGTTGAAATATTTTCTTCTTCTCTGAAAAAGTGGAAGTCTTTTTCTTAGCACCATATGAGACATTCTGGAGTGTACTAATCGTTTTTGCTTCAGAGTTATTTTCATGGGTGATTATATGAAAATTCTCCTTATAATGTACAAAACAGAGGTCATGATTTCAGTAATTCCTCTTCTCACTCATTGGATTATATAAACTAGAACATATGCATTTAGGACATAACAGCATAGTCTGGCATTAGGTATAGTGAAACTAACTGTCTTTCAGGTTCAGGAGTGTTCTTTCCTGGTTGCAAGCACCACTTTAAAATTAACAATTTGCTTACACACATGGTGAAGAGAAAGTATATAATAAGTAAACTTGAGGTAAAGCAGGATGAGAGAGTTTGACTGCAGTCAACAAAACAAGGATGTGCTGGTATAAACATAAGCAATCAAATGAGAACATTTTCAAGAAGTTACTATCCCTTAGCAGAGACGCAAATGGCTTGAGAGTCTGTTATAAAAAATAGTGGTGACTTAGAGTAGATGATTCAACTTTGTAGCCTCAGCAGATTAGAGGTACCCATACTCATTATAAAATAGGTATCAGTGTAAAGAAATAAACCTCCTAAGGTAGATAGATGAAGAACTCATAAGATAGGAGTGTTATTTGCAATGGTGTGACTGTTTATGCTTTCATAGGAGGATATGAATCTCTACCATTGTGAGTAGAGTATGGTTGATTATGTTGTTTGTATTATTTTTCCTTCCTGTTACTTTTAGTACTTCATGTCTTTTCTCTGTAGTCCTAACTTCATCTATTTTAACCTAAGATATGCATCCAAGAGTTCATTGTTGGAATAAGATTCACACCAATTTAAGTATTTGGGAATCAACATGACTTACAAAGCTTACGTTAGCAGTTATTTGAAAGAAATGTTGAATCAAGTTCTAAATTTTCCCTGTTGACCTGACTACACCATTCCTGTGTGTCCCACAGGAAATAGTATCAGATATCTCATCTCACTAATTTCATGTCATGCAGATTCTTTAAACACCCAAAAACTGGTTTACTAACCTGCTGATGAAGATGTACAATATAATGAAGTCTATAATACTGCATCAGTCTAAAGAGATGCCATTCAATAAACCTTTGCCTAAAGCCAACTTTGTCATTCGTAAGTTCTGTGCTGTCCATGAACCTGTCCCAGTGATGCTCTGCTTCACAGCACAGTAAAGCTTGAGCCACAGATTCAGCTCATTCAGTTTACAATCTTCAGCTCATCCCCACTGTAGAACCTATTTGTTCTCAGTACAGCAAGACAGTGATTGCTATGAGAGGACTTTGGACTACCTTGCTGCTACTGAGGAAGGACTGTTTATTCCTTTGCANCTGTTTTTTCCTTTTCAAAAATTATTAAAAAAAAAAAAAAATAAAAAAAAAAAAAAATAATAAAAAAAAAAAATCCATTTACTATTATCTGGAAATAAGCATGTTTCCAGTATGGCTGAGTGGATTGCACCTGGGATTATATCTGAACTGAAACAGCAGGAGTCAAGCTTTGATGAAGTGAAGCCTCTATTCTGTCATTTGCCATCCCCATTTTTTTATTCTGTGT
>VWZG01007466.1:0-66556 GCA_013396735.1 Grallaria varia
GTGGGTGAGCAATTAGCTCACGGACTGAGCACAGAAGGTATAGTGAATGATGTGGCACCAGACTGGTGACCTGTCACTAGTGGGGTTCCACAGGGCTCCATCTTGGGCCCTGTGCTCTTCAACATCTTCATTATTGACTTGGACAAAAAACTGGGAGGAGCTGTTGACTCCCTTGAAGGCAGGGAGGCCCCCAGAGAGACCTTGACAAAACAGAGGACTGAGTGGTCAACAACCATAGGAAGTTCAACAAGGGAAAGTGACGGATTCTGCACCTGGGATGGGGCAACCCTGGATGTTCATACAGACTGGGCAATGAGAGGCTGGAAAGTACTGTGGGTCCTGGTCAGTGGCAAGTTGCATCTGAGTCAGCAGTGCCCTGGCAGCCCGGAGGGCCAACCATGTCCTGGAGGGCATCAGGCACAGCATCACCAGCTGGTTGAGGGAGGGGATTGTCCTGCTCTGCTCTGCACTGGGGCAGCCTCACCTTGAATATTGTGGGCAGTTCTGGGCACTGCAATATAAGAAAGATACTAAGCCATTAGAGAGTGTCCAAAGGAGAGCAATGAAGATGGTGAAGGGCCTTGAGGGGAAGTCGTATGAGGAGCGACTGAGGGCACTTGGTGTGTTCAGCCTGGAGAAGAGACTGAGGGGAGACCTCACTGCAGTTACAACTTCCTCATGAGGGGAAGAGGAGGGGCAGGCACTGATCTCTTCTCTGTGGTGACCAGTGATAGGAGCCAAGGGAATGACCTGAAGTTGTGTCAGGAGAGGTTTAGGTTGGATATTAGGAAAAGGTTCTTCACCCAGAGGGTGGTTGGGCATTGGAAGAGGCTCCCCAGGGAAGTGGTCACAGCACCAAGCCTGACAGAGTTCAAAAAGCATTTGGACAATACTCCTGGGCAAATGGTGTGACTCTTGGGGGTGGTCCTGTGCATGGCTAGGGGTTGGACTTGTTGATCCTTGTGGGTCCCTTCCAACTCAGCATATTCTGTAACATATAAATCCTTGACCTCGCTAGGATTTATACCTTTTTGTAATCGTTCTCAAAATCAGCTGCATTTCCAATGCTCCAATCAGAATTTTAAATTAAATCGCAGTAAGAAAATATTTTAAAATTTATTTGGTTCTATGAAAAGATATTTTAGAAGTCTAGACAAAGAAGAGACTTACTCTTCTTGATTGTGGTGCTGTGCACGGGAGATAGGATCTCTGGCACGCGCCGAAGGTTTCCAGAGCTATTCTCTCTGTGCTTGTCATCATCTGTGCTCTCAGCAATGCTGTCAGGTGCAGGGATGAATGAGAACAAGAATTTTATCAGTTGATGAACAGGAGGGAGGAAGAAGCTGGTTCTACCCCTTGGGATGCTTTAGTGCATCAAGTGACCTGATCTGAGTCCCCTTTGCAGCACCAAAGGGCAGTGTTTGGCTTGGTCTTACGTGTCAGAGCTCTTCATCTTGCCGTTCTGTTGTGTCTTCATTGTGCACCACTGTGTGCCAAGTGCAAAAGAAACCTCACTTTGATTTGGGCTGTGTTAGCAGAGGTTTTGAATAGACATCTGCCTTTGGAGTTGCAAAGTTATACCAAAGCAGAGACTTGAGAGCCTTATGGCTCCACACTAGGAATGCTCACAATGAGGTTGTTTGGGGCAGTTAGAAAATCTGCCCTGGTAGGCAGGCATGGGAAGTTTAACATATCTGCTAAAGAATCAGCTGGGACTTTGAGCATGGAAGATGGAATTGAATGAATATGAATGGGGAAATGAACAGGAAAATTTTCTGAAGTTCAGTGGTGCAGTAGAGAGGAAGCACGGTCCTGTTCTGGGTGATTCTGGTGCATCCGTGCTTCATATTACAGGAGTGAAAGGAGTATTTTTCTGTGAGTGTGTTGACGTTGATGGAGCATTTGTACTTCTCATGCAGCTGGTGTCAATGGCAGTGGATAGTGTTCCAGTCTTTCACTGGCACGTTTACATTTATGGGACTGAAATAGTGTCCCATCCCTCGTGGGATGAAGGAAGTCCCTGTTTTCCTTTAGTTGCCCTGTTTCCCAGAGCCCTGCACTACACACGTGGTCATTAGCGAGGCCGTGCCGTGGCACTGACAGGAGTGTGCTGTTTGCAGGGTGTGCTTTCCCTTCCCTCTGCCCATGGGCGGTGGTGGGATGGCAGAGGGGCCCGGGGCTGCGAGCTGCAGGTTGCACTGTGTGTCTGAAAAGGGTCAGCTTGTCCACACACTGAAGTGTGAAAGCTTCTGCTGAGACTGAAGGGCATGTAAACACAGTCCATAAGAGGACTATTCAACCAAGGCAGGCATAAGAGATTGCTTTTTTTGCTTTGTCAGCAAGTGAGCTGCTGGATTTTTTTATTGTATATACAATTTGAATAGTGAATAATAATGACATATAAGCTACTGTTATAAATTTATTGTGAAGAGCATGGGCATTACTTTGGTCCTAACCATTTCACAATAAAAGCTTTTTATATCTTAAATATTTGTACTGTTTGTAATTAAAACATGGGATAAAATGGAATTGTTCACTGAAAGCAAGGTCAGTAATTGTGTGATGTGTATGCTTAAGGCTTTAGAAAACACATTGAAAGGAATTTGTCCCTCTGCAGAGAAAAAGAAAATTAGTCTTTATAGTTTCAAGAAACTTTGTGTCATTAAGGAGAAGACAAGCTGACTCTGGAATCCGGGATGCCTGAGCATGTATAGCTGTAGTGTTTTTGGGTTTCCTGAGGCATGCTCTTGAATGGTTACGGAACTTGGCTAGATTTCCATTTTTCCATTCTTTGTTCTCCTATGCTTTTTCTCCTTCCCTATTCTCTTATTTAGCAGCTTCTGTGGAAGAGTCAAAATGTGATAATTTATAAATTTTTTTCAGTGCCTCTCATTTCCTGTGCTTAATCTATCTCAGTAAACAGAACAAATAGTCCAGATTAACAAAAGATTTTGCAAAGTAGTGAAGATGGTATTGTGTCTTCGATTTGCTCCCTCAGGAATCTTAGGCAAAGGGGATAAGGTATACCAAGCTTCTTGTGCAGCTCATATTTGCTTGGAGTTAGGTCAAGATTTTTGCTCAGGGAGAGTATTCCTCTGTGCATCTAGGAGGGGCACAGACACTAAGGCATCTAGTATGACTAAGTAAGTGGCTTTAATTTGGGATCTTGGATTTACTCACAACAGATACAAAATAGAAAGTATCATGACTATCTCCTTGTTAAGAGGAGCCAAACTAACTCTTTTCTGAATTTTTAAGCGGGGTAACTCTCCACTGTGACATGGAAAATGGTTTCAATCAGACTGAAAGCCAAATTTATCCCATTATTTCTCTTTAAATGTTCTGCATTTATTTCTCTTTAAATGTTCTGCATTCATTTTACACTTTTGAAAATCCATTCTCATTGACTTTCTTAAACTGACTCGTCTGGAGGGCAGCATTGCCTGTTTGTATTTGATGTGGAGGATTTCTCTCAACAGCCAATTTAACGCTACCAATACATGAGTAGCTGTAGCTAGAACTTCAGCGGACTAACAGCATTTCCATCAGATGTGTTTGAGCAGGGCAAGATTCAGTACTTGCAAGAAACTATTTGCTCTTTGTATTTATTTTCCTCTTTTTTTTNTTTTTTTTTCCCCCTTTTTTTTTTTTTCCTCCTTTTTCCCTCCAATAATAGAATGTTTAAGTTGTTTGTATGGGTGGGAGACCCATACAGGCAGCATTGCTCCTGCAAAGAAATAAGCTGAAGTGTATGCACTTTGAATATTTAATCATTCCAAGTATCTCTAATTGAGATGATACCAGCAGTTGATGCGGTGATTAAATACTTTTACAGGAATTATAAGAAAGATGAGAGGCATTATTCCATTTTTGTTTTCTGCCCAGCAACAGTTCAAGACTAGGGCCAGCTGATTACATATTTTAAATGTTTATTTATATATTATTTTATATATTTTAAATGGAATCCAAAGCTTATTTGTGACAATACTGACCTCAGCCCAAGAGACTTAAGTTTCTAGTTTATCCTGTAGTAATGTAAAATACCTCCACAGTCACACAGAAATCCGACACCTTGAAGGGAGCTGATTATTTGGAGTGATTTTTTTACCTACTATGTGGCACAGAAAAGCCTGCTCATATAAGGAGTAAGGGGAGATGGGAAAAACATAAATTTATCTTGTCCATCCTTTCTCAACACAAGGGTGTTTGTCTGGACTGTTCTGGATTTTTGCTAGCCCAGGTTTGAATAATTTAACAATGGTGTCTCTCATGGTTCCTTTGGATAGGAAATTATGAGAAGTTCCTTGATATTTAGTTGTCTTGTCTTTTTCTTTCAGACTCTGCCTGAAGGTTCCAGAGACCCATCTTGTGCTATTTTTGTAGCTGACTGTATATGTTTATATCACAATATTTTGACTTGGTAGCTGCAGTGTATTTAATCCTAATATGTGTTTTCAAATCAGTAATGTTATAATACCAAAACTAATGTAGCTTGAGAGTTACTGTACATAATACCCTTATTTGGTATATTAATAACATTTCATTTTTATTATTGTAATCTTTGCTGAGTGCACTATTTATCAAAGGTTATAAGGAATGAATTTTGCTGATGCTATTAAATCACTCAAGTGTGCTAAATTATGGCAGCAGAGCAGGTGCTGTTGTCTCCAGCTCTTTTGGAAAGAAAGGAAAGGAAAAACCCTCAAATGATCCTGGACATTTATACCTAAAGGAAACAATCCTTTTTATTAATATAAAAAGATTGGTTTGTACTCAGTCAAGGGAATTCTTGGCAGTCGGTTTAAACTTGCATGTATATATAGCACACTGGAGCCTGCTAAGTACCTCTGTTTTCTTTATGGATCGAGCTTTGGTGCCAAGAGGTCTGCACCACATACAAGCATAGATAGGCTTCTATCTGATGGATTATCCCATAGTGAACCACATTGTATACAAGATGTTCAAACACGTATTGATTATGTGGTTCTGTAGTTTACAGCAGAATCATAACCTGATGCTTTTAAGTACATATATGAAATCAGTCTTCACGTGAAGGAGATCAGGACAAAAGAAAAATTTTATGCTATACATTAGACATTATATTAAATTAGATTAAATGTATGTTATACATTTTTTAACCTCATCACCATAACATTATTGTGTTCCAAGCTTCACCTTTGTGTGGACTATGGACGGTAAATGTATAATAAAGTTCATGGTGTGTGTAATGCTATTCTGGTTTTAGTACTTGGTCTTATGGTCAGCTACCAGTGAAAACTTCATGTAACAGATATGTTAATTTTTACAGGGGCACTTTTATGTTTGTTACATATCTGTAAAACTTTTCTGCAACATTGCATTACAGAGTAAGAGGCTTGTACTTAAGGGGAAAAATTAGCACATTGATTAGATTTTAGTCCATTGTGCAAATAAAATATATATATATATATATGCGCTTATAGACTAACTTGCTTCTGGTACCAAGAGTCCAACTGATTATTTACAAAGTATAGACAGTTTGGCTCAACTACGACTTCTAAATGTAGAAATGAATACAGATTTTTTATTTGACTGAGTTTCATTAGCAGTTTTTGCAAGTGTTTATGTTAGCTTACAATGTTTAGCTGTGTAAAAGATGATTTAGGCTGGTAATGTTTGTTTGTAATTTGGGACAGGAGTACTTGAATGATTCCTCTGGAGCAGTTTCATGTCCAGTGGCTTTATTCCCATCCTCTGGATCTATGAAAAATATATAAATTGAAAATAAGACTAGTTGGTGATAATATGGTGATTGTGCTGTTTACCCAAACAGCTGTGTCTGTGTCCACTCTTTAACTCATATTTTCTGCTTGTGCAAATTCCTTTTCCTCTCATTCCTTGTTAGTGGAATTTATATGTTGACTGTATGTTGTTACCCCTCATTATACAGGGTTTTAAAAAGATACTGCGCTGCTGTCACACAACCATCTCAGTTGCTGCAGCGTGTGGTGGCTGTCTTATGTCAGGGAAAAAGAACATGTTTGAAATTAACTTTTTATTTGTCTGAAATTCAAAAGAATAGTGTATAATATTATTTAGAAAACTCCACAAGCAGCTGGGGTTTAGCCTGTGGATGTGTTTGGTCAACAAGGTGTGCAGAAAAGACCTGCATGGATGAATATTTGTAGAGGCATATAGAGAGAGTGGCCTAAGCCTCGTTCCCAAACCTTCAGTGGAAACCCCTACTTGTCAAAGGCAAGGCACCCAGCTGAGATATGTGGAAGAAGGCCATAGCACACCACTTCTGTGTGCATTTGCCCAGGAACAGTGGGCCCATCATCGTGTGCTCTTCCACAGAGTTATAAAACCTGCTGCACACTTCTGTTGTAATCCTGCAGTGGCTGGTGCTCTGAGGCCCACAGGGCAAATATAAAAGCCTGAATCTAGAACCAATCTATTAAGTAAAGATGTTGAAGCCACTGAATGTGATGTTTCGTACTACAGTGATTACTGTGTAGGCATACATGCACAAGAATTCCCATAAATAGCAGGGACTCTTCGTTACTTTTCATCATCACAGCAGGAAGAGCCAATTTACAATAAAGAATTGGTTTGATTCAAATATAATTTTTCTAGGTGTATACAACCAAATGTGCTAAAATACCCGGGGTCCCCAAGGACCTTAATGCCTTAAGTCCCCTTGGGACTTCATTTATTTATGTATTTCTAGGCTGTTCGGATAGTGTTATTTCTTTCTACAGTGTCATTAACTTTGTCTTCTTGCAGTAATGCTGCCCTGTCATATCTTGTATTATTAATTGCTACAGTGAACAGTATCAGTGACCAAGATGATTGTGCAGCATATGTCTAAAGTTTCATTATTGTCTCATGTTTCTTTTTTTTTGCATTGTCTTGCCTGAAACTTTCATCATTAAGGAAAAAAACCAACCCTAAGATTAATAATATGTGGCTGACTTTGTTTCCTGGTTTCATTTTTCACTACCTAAGTTACTGGATTTAGGTCACATGGTTACCTTTCTGAAAGAGATACTTGAAATCTAAACTTGGATCTGTCTCTAAAACAATTATATCCAGAGATACATATATTCTAAATCAAAGTTTGGATTACTTGAAACAGCTAAAGTACTTACACATTTAATCTTGTAAAAAGACAGTGTGTATGTCTTTGCTAGGTGGTGCACATGAGGGTCTCCAGCACTTGGGTCCTTATGGCAATATCCCAAACATTGTGGCTGAGCTGACAGGAGATAATGTACCAAAGGATTTCAGTGAAGATCAAGGATATCCTGACCCTCCAAATCCCTGCCCTATTGGAAGAACAGGTAATTGGGCTGTAACCTTTGTACCTCTGTCTTCACTGTACATCTTCCAGTCTTTCAGCACTGTAAGACACTTGGTCAGTGAGAAGTGTTTTCTGTCATTCTCTACCCCAGGAGCAGAACTGTGAGCAATCAGGTGTTTTAGATGAGCTGGTTTTGTTTTGGTTTTTTTTTTAAATATAATATGTGCACCTTCTGTAGTGCTATATGACTGCTGGAGAAGGTCATATGAAAGAAATCATGTTGACCTCAGAGTAGAAGATACTGAGATTTATGATAGCATCTTGTTCCCAAGGGAGTTAATTTTTAGGCTGGCCCCTGAAAAAGTTATCATTCTGTACAGATGAGATTTACCCTTATTTTAGAGACTTTCATTGTGCCAAGAGGAATGAAACTGTCTGCCCTGATCTCCAACCCAGACCATGAGTCAATATTTAAGATACCTTGGCTTCAATCCATGTGTCTTTATAGCACACTGTGGGTGCATCTGTGCCAAGAAATGGAGAACTGTGTGGATGTACCCCAAGGCACTGCATGCAGGCTCACTCTGGCAGAGGAGCAGTGCCCCAGACATCCACTAGGACCCTCACCATGCAACCACACATGTACCAAGCCCTGTGGGGGACTACTGCTGAAGGATCACTAAAGTAGCACTGCATGTGCATGATATAGACATACTCTAAGAGAATCGGTCTTTTTCCTGTTATCTGAGCCAAAGAATGACTTCCAGCACTGAAAGCAGTAGTAAAACATCCACTGGCTGCCTTGGGAGCTTGAACTGGGAAGGAGCACTCTTGTTTTTCTCTCATTTTTTATTTGTGAGCTAAGAGATCCTTTCAAAATGTTTTCTGTTTAGTCTTCTTTTATGTTACTTGGATAATGCAGAACAGTTGTCTGTATTCTTTTTTAAAAATGTTCTAACTATCTTAGAATTCATCAAAAAATAATATTTGTCATGAAAAGTTTTGTGAAGTGTTTTTACATTTCATTCAAAAATTTGACAAAATTGAAAATAGCCCTTGCTTACTTTTTTCTATTACAGCCCATTTGGTGGTGATGCCTTCATCTCTTCTGAAATAATACCTCATCTTCCAATTTTTTCAATATAGCCATTGTCTGACAGGTTGCAAATGATGGATTTAGGTTTTCTCACACACACAAGCACACACACAGACTTTCTATCTTCTGTGCTTGCCTGTTAAACTTCTATTAGTGATTAGATAAATAAATTAAAAACATGGCATCCAGGGAAATGCCTTTGAAAATCCCTTCAATTTTTCTTTCTTAGGCAAAATAAAAGTTGTTAGGTAAGCTAATGCAATCAGATTTGAACACAGGGGGAATTCTTAGGGAAGTACTGCCTGCTCAGATAAATGGCTCTGTCGTAGGTATGCTGTGAGTGAAGATAGTATCTGCTAGGATTAGAGTAAAATGTTTTTCAGAGCCTTAAATGGAAATTCAAGTGCTGACTGTATTATGCATACAAATTACCAGAGGCCTTCCTCAATCAGGTCTGTGGATTTGCTTAATGGAAAACAATTTTTCCAGTCACTGTCTACACATGCACATTCCACAGTGGGAATGCATAAGCCTGGAGCACTTGAGCTTGAAGACTTTTGGATTAGCAGTCACAGAGGGCACACATATGTCCAGCTTGTGTTTTCTAGCAAAAGACATGCATGCTCCGAGAAGATCTACCACACTGCTGTTGTCACCTGTTTCTCTCTGGAGATAACCTTGTCACTGCTGAGACTGAAATAATTTTTAAATTCTGTCATGCTTTCTGAGTTACTTAGCCAACATGTATAGTCTTCCCCTGTTTTCTATTGGCACCTAATTTTTTTTCCCATCGTAAGGAGAAAATAGGGAAAGCAGGATCTGTTGGATTCAGAATAATCTCCTCAGGTCATTGAATCAACTCGAGTCTTTACTGTTTCCCACATCTAAGGGAAAAAGACAATCCATCTGCAAATCTTTTCACATGATGACACACAAGGACAAAAGGGAAAGTCCACAGGTGTGTGCTCTGGAGTGCCTGTGTTCTGGCAGATGTAGCTGCTTGGACGCCCAGCATCGTGCCCTGGCTGGAAGGATCTCCTTGGGTATGTCTGAGAGAAACTTGGACTGCAACCTCCCCATGCTGGCAAAGCAGAGGGAGCTCCAGGAGCAGCTTCTATCCAAACAGCCACTCTGGCCTCAAGCTGCTGAAACTTTGTTTACTCTAAAGATGACTTATTTTGGTAAAAAGACCAAAAGTTGATTTTTAAAACGGTATTATCTTGACGTGCCACTGTCTACAAAACCACCCATTGTGGTTAAAGGAGGTTTCTGGACCAATCAGATAGTTACCAGTCTGCAGAAATGTCTTCATCATAAAACTTCTGCTACATTGCATTTTTATGAGATCTTATGATGAATAAATTATTTTCAGCCAATTTGAACAAAGTAACAAACCAGAAATGGAGCTCCATGAGGAGCTACTCAGTGAAGAAAATTCTCTTTGCTCACAGCACTGTTTTACCATGACCTTCAAAAGTACTGCCTAAACAATTTCTAAAACTAACTGTGAGCATTTAAAAAGAAAAGAAGATCCCTTCTGAATCAGAACAGGATGCAGTTCTACATAAAATCAAGTGCAATAATGAAAAACAAAAAGGAGGGGGAGAGCTTGGAAAATAAATTGGTTCAGTTTTGAAGTTTCATTAAGTTGCAAGTTTTGTTGTTTTTTTTTTTTTTAAATTAAATACATCCTGACAAATTAATTTCAAAAGAAAAAAAAAACCTGTATTTTCTAGTCATCCAGTTCTTTATTTTTTTTAACTGCATGATTGCATTTAAGAAGCTTGCTGACTAATGTGGCACATATTGTGGTGTTTCAAAGCTACCAAGCACTCAGTGCTTTCTAACATACTCTTGCAGTTGATGATGGGTGTTTAGAAAACACCCCGGACACAGCAGAGTTCAGCAGGGAATACCAGCTGCACCAGCACCTTTTTGATCCAGAGCATGACTATCCCAACATGGGCAAGTGGGTGAGTACATGCTTCTTGCTTATTTCTGTTGCATGTCAAACTGGGTATTGTCTGCTATGTGTGATACTATGAAACCGCAAGAAAATATTGTCCCTATTGCTGGAAAAATTATCACCCTAAGGGAAACTGCTCAAAAAAGGTGAACTTGCCCTGAAAAATACAGAATTAGCATTTGTGATTGGTAAAACCCCCAGAAAAACAGAAAGTAGAAATCCTTTTTTACTGCATGTCTCAAAGTATGACAGCTATGTATGTGTGCTTGATAAATGCAACAAACCACGTTTCAAACTGCAGTGAATATGCAACCAAAATTAGTGCAGCTCTTAGGACAAGATTTCAAAACATAACAGGATCCTAATCTGAAAGAATATCCAGGTTCAGTGACTATTCATTGTTCAGCTACTTAGATAAAAAACAGAAAGAAAATACAAATAGATGGAGTGCAGCAGTGCCTAAACACCTTAAAAAAACTGAGGACCACACAACTGCCTCTAGACAGTCCTCCCTGCCTTAAAGATTTTGGAGGACTCGATGCTGCTTCTTTCTCTGCCATGTTGTGCACTATATTGTATTGAAAACCTATTTGACACATCACATATATTAAAAACAGTGAGCTACACTAAGGGCAAAAATCTTGCTCTAAGCATACAAGGACTATAATAACTGCAGCTAGACTATTTCTGCAGGCTAAAGGCTCCAAAGAAAGCTCTGCCGCTTAATCTTAGATTACATCAGTTAAAATGTCCAATCCCAAATCCATCTTCAGGCGCCAGGAAAACAATAACAATGATCGTAATTTATGCTTCGAGAGCAAATAATGAAATCTCATTTTACATTGTTATAACACTTCACTTAAGATTGCCCTAAACCAGTACTCTGTAAGCATGTATCGATAAATGGACATGTTTGGCAGCCTCTTTTCCTGCTGTAATTGTGAGACAATGATTCATCATTCATAATCAAACCAGTGTAAGATTTATAGTCTTAATTACTTACGCGAGTGCTAAATTTCTGGAGAGAATCATGCCAAAAATCCAAATTTTGGAGACTTGTTGCAGTAATTACCATCAAAGGTTTTCATTTAAAAAACACCAGATGGTGAACTTTCATATTTTTGCCAGATAAGGCTGTTAGTTTTCTTATTATTCATAAGTACTTTACTTTCATAATACCATTGTGAAGACTGTAAAAGCACTTCTGTAAATCTTTGGCCTTTAGCACTGTTTCAGAGTCAAGCGTACATAGTGTGTTGTCATCAGCAACATATATACTTAATAAATGGTAGTTAATCATTAGTGAATCTTGGACTTTTTTTCATCTCTCCATCCATCATTACTAATTCAGGGGAAAAAGCTGTTCATGCATGGATTAAAGCAGACTCTTAGGTACTGAACAGTAATCATATCTAGCTGCAGCTTAGCCAACTCCAGATCTTTCTACTTAGAGATGAAACAGCTGGTCATGTGCATGAGCAAATGTTCTGTCGAGATCCAGCAGAACTGCCTGATTGCCTCCTCACTGTCTATTACTATATGTTAAAAATATAAACACAGTGGTATCTTTTTATGTCAGGTTGTTATTCTAACTCTCTAGAAAAATCAGAGAAGCGCTCTAAAAATTATTTGTTTGAGACTTTATAAAGGAGAGATAAAATAGATCAGATTTTTAGGTTGCTCACTGTCATCTGCATTAGGTTGTAAATGACCAACACAGCTGGCTGGGGGTTGCCCAGCTGGTAACTGTGCATCCTCATGCTCCCGCTGTCCCCAGACATCAAAATTCCCTCTGCCTACCAACAGCTTGTTCCTCCTTCTTGTGTCAAAGAGCATAGGACCAAATGCCACAAGGCTGTGACAGCTGTCTGCTTAGAGACTGTGTTTCCTCCAACTCCCACGTGCCTTGTAGGTGCGAAGCTGTCGCCACCATCTGAAGCCCTCGGAGCCAGCATGTCTCCTGGACCCATGTGGGCTGCCTTGTGCTCTCAGGGGAGCTTCTTCCCTGACTTTTCCTAGCACAGTGCAGTTGAGGCAGTTACAGTTCCCAGGGACTTCCTCTTTCCAGAAGCCAACATGCATTTCTTAGCATATCCACAGTAAAACCCAAATTACATTAGCAGGTCAGGGAAAAAAGACCTGCTTATCTTAGTGGGACAGAAACAGGTTGTTTGGTTTATTTTGGTGACAGGCTGTCATGCTTGCAAAGCTGTGGGACCTCTGCAGTACCCTGTGAATAATAGACACACTTTATAAGGGTCATGCAGGTCTAGAAGCTGCCTCACAGCAAAGTGTACAGTTCCATGTAGTTGCTAAATATTATGTGCAAATACTGCTAATGCATATGAAGATACAACTATATAAATCATGATAAATGTATACTGGGTTAGGAGTGGGAAGAAAGAGGAAGAGTTTTTCTCTCCTTGGGACAACTCCCCATATATCAATATGCTGACCTGTGGAAGTCTTGGGAACAGACTGTTCATAGTGTGAGATGCACACCTTCTACTCTCCTCCCCAGCCCCTAAGACTCTTTTCTCCTCATATGTGGAAAATGTAGTGGGAATAAAAAGTGATGGACTTTTGGAGGTTTCTACCCTGGTGTACAAGTATGGGGTTTTTTCCCCCTCCATTCAGACTCTTCCTTGCAGGACACACATACTTTCCATGTGAGTTTGCCATTTTGCATCTTGCAACTTGACTCTTTAGAGGGTTTGAAGATGCATTGTTGGAATCCAAAAAGACTCTGACAAATATCATTTCCAATATACAATTTACAATACAAATCCAAAAATCACCATGTACGTTATTATTGAAATGAGGTGTTAACCAGTACTAAGTACAGGGATTGAAAAGAGAAGTTAGCTGTGTTTTCTAACTCCAGTATCAGTACAAATAGAAAATTAAAAGCAACTATGTTTTTCTGCAACACTCCTTTTTACTGAAGCAATGAATCATGTTTCACTCTAAGAATAGAAATAATGTTGGTTTTGTTCATCAGTCACAGTGGAGGGATCCAAGACAGTACAAGTAAAGGCAAATGGGAAGCAGGGCTTAAAATATCCTACAAAATTGAAATCCTTGTTAAGGAGTTACCATCTCTGGCTTCCTAATTTTAATAGAAATCTGAACTAGTCACTCTGAATTTATTTTACTCTAACTACAGTTATAGTGAACAACTGTAAGAACATCTGTGTTTACCAGCTGATACTGCAAAATACCTGGATGGCAGTCATGATTATTAGGACTTGTTATGATGCTTCAATTTCAGACAGTACAGATGGTATAATTCAGTGTAGTATGCTTGATGTAATAGAAATTGTCATGCTTGATATTCCTGGTAACATTGGAAATTGTCTCAAAAAAAAAAAAAAAAGAACGTTGCTAATGTTTTTCAGTTTTGCTCAATAATTGTGCAGGTGACAGAGGCGCTGATTATTACTGACTTGAAGATTCAGTGAAGTCTGCAATACTTCAAAGAGTAGAATCTCTCTGGCATTAGTTAGTAGGTTGTAAGCATTTTTACTTCTGTTTTTTTTCCTACCCAAAATCCCAACCCATAGTACCCGAATCCAAGGAGGGTGCCAAGGAAGCTTCAGGAGTAATGGGCAAGTAGCAAATCATGTGCAGCATGTCTCCAGATGAGCTATGTCTTTAACTGGATAAACTCACTGCCTTCATTCCTAACAACTTTTTGATGAAGGATGAGCACTTCAGGGGCGAATTTTGGAAATTTTGGTGGCTGATGAGGTCAGGCCATTACGCAGTGGAACATATTTTGAAGATTGCTATTACCACACAAGTATGTTCTTAGCTCATGCTCCATAACCTTATTTGCTTTGTAGTCCACATAACACTAAAGTAGTAGTTGTGGTCTTAAAACGTTCCCAAGCAGACTAAACAAAATACGATTTTCTTGAGCAGGAACAGTTCAATTGTAAGGAATTTTTCTGAGTGACAGAAATATTAGCTCCAGTAGTTCATGAAATTATTTCTATCTCAGAAAAATAATTTTTCCTCTCATGAAAAGGGTAAGGTCAAAGAGTTTACAAAGAGAGGCTTTGGTGGTGCTTTGCTTCCTAAAGAGAATAAGTAATGCAAATGTGATTTTCTTTAAAATGTTAAATTTAAGTTTTCCTGAAGTGACTGCGCATAAATGACTAGCCAGGAACGTCCCCCTTGGCCAACTTCATCTCTGTTCCCTTTTGGCACAGCTCAGACAAAATAACTGAGGTTGGGCAAGAGATAGGCCTTGTGAATTTGGGGTTTAATGAACATGAAAAGTACAAAACAGACGATTTTGGCAGGTTTCATTGTAACACTCAAAAATGTTTGTTTTTTCTCATATCAAGGCTGCAGAGAGGGTAGAAGTGTTTGGTGAATTTGTCTCACACTAGAATTACACTATTTATATAATCAATGTTAGGTCAGTTGTTTATAGCAGAATTAATGGCCTTGTTTATACAGTCTTCTGCTTCTATACATGTAATTCTTCTCTTCTTCCATTTTCAGGTTAGGGTTTGGTTTTGGTTTTCTTCATAATACACAATTGAAACAAAATGTGTTGAGCATGTGTGTGTTATTCCAGACTTTATTAGAATTCACTACTTGTAAGAAATACAACAATATGTGGATGCACTTATGTAAACTATGGTCAGAGGGGGTTTTTTGTGTTTGGGTTTTTTTCTTTTTTCTTTTCTCATCATCATAACTTTCTCTTCTGCCAAGATGTTTCTGGCAGTTTTTAAAAGGTTTGCCATTAAAAATGTTACAGACCAAATGGTTTTTAGAAACTTTATTGAGGGCACTACTTAAACAAAGGAAGAGTTGGCGCTGAACTCCTTTCAACAGAACTTTACACTGGGAAGTGTTGATATCTGGAAGGGAATAAGCAAAGACAACAAAACAGTAGGAATGATGCCTATTGCTGTTTTTAAAAGGAATTAGAAAATCCCTTGTAAAGCAAGTATTTTTTGCTCCTGTTCTTTTGTCACCTCAAATGTGTAAAAAGATATACCAGAGGCAGGACTCCTGCTTTCTCTCCTTCCTGCTCTTTTTTTTTTTTTTTCCTTCTGNGAAAAAAAAAAAAGTATAGACTTATTTATACCATGTATCATGTGATGGGGAACATCCAGACTGTATCATTATACCAGCATGTACTTGAAGCACTTACTGCCTCAACACGGGGTGATAACATAGTGCAACATAGTGGAAAATTACTGTTACTGGCTTTTAAATTGTTGATAAGGCTGTGACTGCTCCTGAAGAACTGCAAATGTTAGCAGGAACATCCAAATATTTATTTGTGGTTTCTCCTTCCCCTAAAACTGCACACCCACCTAAACTTGCTAATATTTAATATCAAAAATAGTATTTTAAAACAAGAATGTAATGAATTGATGGCTGGTTTTTTTTCCCTTCCAGAGCAAGAATTTGCTATTTGACAAGATCAGTGGTGGTTCTAAAAGAAGAAAGAGGGTAACTATTGAAATACTTTATAGCCTTGTGTAATCTAGAGAGAATTAAAATCATATTGTTGAAATGAAGAATCTAATGCATTTGTATTATACCTTAGGTAATGTGTAAAGTCAGAGAATCCCTGTGATAAACTACAATAGCCAGCTTCAGGACGGTACCCTGGGTACAAGATTGATTTCTCTAAATAGCCTGTTACTTTCAGAAGATGCACTTCAATGCAGAACACTAATTATAAAACTTCATATTATCTGTGTTTTCAAATTGATCCGACCTGCATAAAACCATTAAAAATTATTTAAATGACTCTGAAAGATAATTTAAAAGCTTCCTACTAAAAATATGATTACCACTATCTCTGCATGTGAATATATTTTTGTGTGTAAATTACACTACTTGGATGACACTCCTGTCTCTGTGTCCCACTTCCCTGAAAGTCAAAGGTGACTGGGTTCTCATCATTTTGCTCCTTGAAACAAGGCTGGCATATTGCAGAGAACCTCTGCACAGTCCGTCTTTCTACCATCTCTTTTTTGGTAGTGTCAGCCTTTCTTTTATTAAAAAAAACACTTTTAGGCAGAGTCGAAGTCTTTAGCTTTGCTGCTGGTATATTGTTTTTACAGAAAGTCTCGCGCTCTGCCAGAAAGTAGCTTTTCAAAATATGACAGCTCAGTTTATACTGCAAATGAAGTAAATTTAATTTAAAATAACAAGCATAAGTGAAGGTTGTTTATTTATTTAACTCTCAGACTTCTAGTCTTTGCTAGAAAGGGAGAAGTTGATTTCTTACCAATTCACTGGCAATCAACACTGTTCAACCATAAGTAATGATCTGACCTGAGCTTAGTATCTGCCTCCTGCTTAGATTAGATTTTTGAGTTTGTAAGTGGAAAAGGAAAAAGGGTAGGCACTTGCTTTTAATTTTTAACTAAGTAGAATTTGCTTTGGAAATAGTTCCATGGAATATTTATTAATAGGCAGAACAACATGTTAAAGTGAAATTCATGCAATATATACATGAGAAAAAAAAGAAGAAAATTTTCTGTCTGTGAGATGACTGATGTAACTGGATGCAAAAGAATTAATTGCTTGAGAACCAGAACAGCTACATGGCCAGGGGCAGCCCAGAATTATGAAAGAGAAGCTTCAATTTCTTGCTTTGCAACAGATTTTTTTTCCTATCACAGGCATGTCACCTAATGGTAAATTCATTTGAATTTAGAGTATTTTAGAGTAATACTGTAATGATTACTAGCACTTTAATGAACAATTCAGAATTTTCACTTCATCAGCAGAAGAGTAACCAAGAGCTGTTAGCAGCAGAGTGTGTTTTTCCAGAAGCCAAAATGTCCACTGGATTCCACTCCTGCCTTCTGTGCTCCGTGCCACTCCTCCATGCCCTTCTGCACAGACATAGTTTCAGGATCTGGCAACAGATTGGTCTTTTGGGTCTGAATGTTCCCATTTTAGCTTAAAACAAGCCTTTGGAACTGTGTATGTAGTAACTCTGCCGTGTCTCTACAATTCTATAGTGTGACAGTCACAGACACACTACTGGAGTCTAGAAAACCACATATTCTGTGTGTATATTCATATAACTATATGTATGTATGTAAACACACATGCAAGCACATATACATGTAATCAGTACATATAACAAATATATATATGTCATTTGCTACCATGTTTGGGGGTTTTTTTGTAGCACTTGCAGTGCAAGACAAAGAAGCCTACAGTAAGGTTTAATCTTATTTAGCAATTCTCCCCTCTTTTAAATTTCTATGCATGAGCATAGCCCTGTCCAGAATATAATACCCCAAAGTGTCAAAGAGCACTTCTGGAACCATCGGGTCACGTTGCCATGGGCTCGGAGCTGTGCACAAAGGTGCACAGGAACTTGCAGTGCTTTGAATTCTGCACAGCTGTACAGGATTAAACATTTTTAACAAATCAGCCAAAAAATTTTGCATTATATTTTGTGCTTTCTTTTGTTGGTTGAGAAGAATTTACGTTTTTATGTAGTTTCATTCTCTTCTACTTTATTTCAAAAAGTAGCAAGCAAGTACCATTCCAAAAAAAAGACCAATTAATCTTCCTAAGAATCTTAAAATGATTCCTAGAAGTTTATGCAACAGTTGAATTTCACTAAATTAACATTAAACAGAACTTCTTTAAACAAACAGAAACAAATCATTTACATATGTCTTATTTCTAACAATTTAAAGCATTAGTTTATTTTCAAAGATTTTTCCACATTCATTTATAGTTCTTAATATTTTTATTTCTTCATTTGCAGCAGGCAAAACACTCAAACCCCAATGAAAGTAAGCAAAAGGGCTGCTCTGTGCTATGATTAAGTATTAATGATAGCATCCACAGATCTGGAGAAACCCAAGGGCTTAAACCTGAAGACAGACAAACCTCAAATCTTCCAGAGATTTGAGAAATACTTGGGATATTTGAAAATAAATATTCCATGCCTATATTGAAGGACTTTTTTTTTTATTTTATTTAAATTCCTAAGTTCTAGTGAAAGAACCACAGAAATACCCCAAGAAAAGTAATTTCTGTGACACAGCTTGACAAGGATCAGGAGATACTGGAAAATTTGCATTCCTCCGAAGTTTGTCCTTAGGCAAACAATTTTCATTGGCATCAAAAACCTGCACCCTAGAATTTTTGTCTGTATCTATGATGGAAAAAGTATACACTTGAATTTTGTTTACACTGAAACTGTAAGAGGCCAGAAAGCAGATGTAAATTATATTTAATACCGAAGCACCACTAAACTGCTTGGCTACTCGTAAATAGAGTAAATACATTTTATTTCATTGATCTAGATAGAATTCAAGCACAGGCTTTCTACACTATCCCATCTACAATTTCCAAACAGTTTTGAGACAGGATCTGTTCATCTTCAGCCTCACGTTGTGCTGCTTGCATGGTGCAAATCGAAGTTAAACCCTCTCCAGGGATCTTCTTTCCAGCATTCCCTTGTTCTGGCAGTGGTGGAAGAGCCATTTTCCATGCCAAAACCTTGCATGACTCTGCTTCCATGCCAGCAGTTTTTTTATGTCAGCATCAAGAGAGGAAGCAAGGAGGGGTTTCCTGAGAGGAGACGAGAGTGTGGTCAAAATGATGTTGTGGTCTCTAACTTGTCTCACAGCATAATGTCCACCAGAGGCCACTGATTTAAGCTAAAGCTTACCTGTACTTCTCTAACAAGTTCTATCCTGCCTCAGGAATTAGGGAGTTAGATCTGCGGCTGCTTCTCTGCTTAGCTGAGGAAAGGAGGAGTGGAGCCAAAAGGCAGTGTTTAATTCAGATTGTCCTATATTCTTGCTAGTCCTCCTTCACTTGTATTCCTTTCAGTGGACTGAGTTAAATTCTTGTACCAAAAAAACTCCCCCAAAAAAACAAACACCAAAACACTGATTGACTTTTAGATTTAATCCCTGGAAGCAATTTTTTCCCAGTCTGCACGTGTTTCACAGATAAGGAATACATAACTGCATACACTAATCCTAGTTACCTTTCGTATGTTTCTCTGTTTCTAGTAAGTTTAAATAATTTTAAACTTTTTCAGAGTGTGAACCCGTATCTGCAAGGACAGCGACTGGATAATGTTGTAGCCAAGAAGTCTGTTCCCCAATTTTCAGATGAAGACAAAGGTCCTGAATAAGTACAATAAAAATGAAAGATAAACTCATGCTATCCTCTGCTACATCGTAATATTGCTTATATATAATCATCTATGAAAATCCTTGTGAATGGCAGCATGCTTATTATTTACACAAATGTAGATGAAAAACAGCTGTATTTATAACAGTATGTTCTCCTAGATAACAAAAATATGGTTCTGCTGTTTGTTAAGTTACGGTAAAAGGACATTTCTGTTGTTTTTATTTTAGTCATGGAGCAAACTTTAAAAATGTTAGTCATTTTAATAGCTAACGTGAGGTAAATGGTCTTAATGAGCAGCTTGTAAATAGGAAGATGAAAAAAATGTCCAGTCTGACTCCAACATTTAATCTTAAATGTTACTATGTTTGACACAAGAAAATTATAGTTTTGACACAAGAAAATTATAGTTTTATGTTTTGTTCACAAATATTGTTACTTAGCAAAGACAAAGTATTTATTTTACCCAGAGAATTTTGGCTTTTGGTCCATTGTAATAAACATTTGAGCAATCTACAAGGTTTGCAAAGTGACATTTTCCAAAATATTTCAGAGGCTCATTTGTCTCTGTTACTGCTCTGCAAATTTAAAAATTAAAGAACTGCTTTTTGACTCTATTCACGGTAACATTTTTCTGTTAGTTTTAATCATTCCATGCCCACAACTTTCCTGAACACTTGTACATCTTTCTTCCTTATCAATGGAATTATGTGGAAATTAATCTCCCCCACTGTTGTCTTAGTAACAGCAGAATTTGTGCATTGTAGCGTTCTTAAGTTATGCATCCAGATGATATTATAAATTAAGATGGAGACATTTTTCTGTGCTACTAAGGTTGTGTCAACAACCTCTGAATCAAAATTCAAGATATAAAGGTCATTACCAGATCTGAAAAATTATGCTACTCTAATAACACTTGTAGCTATCATTGTGCTTTAAGCTTTTCTGCAAACCTTAAATGGCCTTTTTGCCCCAGGAGATTGAAGAACTTTATATTCCAGAGTTCTCCCCTTCTGAAAGAGGAGAATATAAAATTACCTAAAATTTGTTCTTTTTTTCAAGCCGTGTGCATGGAGCATTGGGATTACGGAAAACAGCATTAACTTACAGCCTTGAACTTCAAATCTGTGGAAAAAGAAATAGTCCCATCCTACAGAAAGATACACTAAAATAACAATGACCCCTTAGGAAAAAAAATAGATAGGAAACTAAAATTCCTAGCTACATAAGATTAAAATTAACAGGATGGCACAAATATGACTGTCAATGGCACTTCCTTTTTTTGTCTCACCACTTAGTAATTGGTAATAAATTACGTATGTAGATAGTCAGCCTTCTCATGTCATTTAAGGGTAGATTGCAAAACTTTAACATTTTAGGATGAACTATCATGTCTTTCATCATAGATGCTTCTTTAAAAAAATCTGGAAGAGAAAACTAAATACTATGTAATGCAGTGGGGTTTACTCACACATAACACAAAATTGAGGAATTTCTATGAATCACAGAGCTCCCTCAACTTCCAATGCCTGGAACAGGATGGGAACAATCCAGCTATTCATGTGACAGAACTTGCACTCTCTGCTTCTTAAGCTTACTCTTTGTATCTGTACTCCTTCTTAGTCTTCACACAGGTATTGAGAACTGCAGAGTTGCAAAGGTTGTCTCCAAAACCAGCAGAAAGTGTGTGTATATATAATATATATATCATGGCACAAATCTGACATTAAAACCTACTGCTGCCCAGTAGCCCAGAGTGTGTGAAATGGCCATTCTTTCCATGTAACCCTGTCACCAGCTGCTGCTGTAGCCACGAGGCTTCCAGGTGCTTGGAGGCTAGATCGCCATTCCTAAGAAACTGGTGTTTCTTCAGACACTTGACTGTTTTATCCGTACTTCTGAAGTAATCCGAGCTACATTCTATCCTTATTAGCTCCACTAAAATCCCCGTTAATCACAAAAATAAAGAAACCATGATGGCAATTAGTTTCATTTTTTAAGCTCTTAGTAAGGACTGGTACGTAGTAAAAAGAGGTATGGACAGTAAATAGGGTGTTTAAAAAGAGAGGGGCAAAGAAGCATTGTTTGCTTAACAGTATCAGTAATCCCAAGTCTAGTTTCTTGAAGCACTTCAGGTCACTACATGCTGTGTGGGGATGTGATAATCCAGAACAGCAAACTGGGCAGAACAGGGATCCCTGGGAGCTGCCTGTGACCCAAGTGGGGCCAAAGGAGCTGTCCTCCTGTGTATGACAGGACTGCACAGTGCAGGCGAAGGAAAAATATCACAGTTCAGAGACCATTTTTAAATGCAAGCAAAAATTCCCCCAAACCCCTAAAACCACCACCCTTTAGACTGCACAAAATGCTGTGTTTTACAGGAACTGTCTGCTGGAAGAAGTCAAACACATGGTGGTGAGCAGCCGTCTGCTGAGTCCATCGGGCAGCATGAGTGTTTCACCAGGAAGACTCAACAGCACTACTGTGAAATTTTAATAATATACAGCTCTTATGCCATGATAATGAGATTCATTATTCTAATTTCAGTTTTACAGTAGTGCTGTCTTTCTGTACTGGGATTGGTAGTCCTATGTTGATTAAAAACAAAAAACCCAAATAATAATAATAAAAAACAAAAAAAACCAAACAAACAAAAAACAAAACAAAAAACAAAAAATCCCTTTGTCCCTCCTACTGCTCCAACAGTAGTCCAAACATCGATATGTAGTTTTTTATAAAGAATCAAAATATTGCTGGTCTTTCAGAATCACTGAGTGAAGGTACCAACTACCCTGGCTCACTAAGAACTCACTTCACCAAACCAATACTTACAAGAATGTGAACAGCTGCACAGCTCTTGCAGGTGTAATTTCCCTTTTGCATTTATGATGTATGTGAATTAAGAAGCATGTATGTTGATTCAGTTGTTTAGAATTTTCATTAAATTAAAACCTTTTAAAGAGTATTTTAAAATTTGCAAGTGTGTTAATTACATCTAACGTATTTGAGTCACAATGTGCTTGAAAGGAGCTATACAAAATAAAGTGTATTGTCATGCAACATTGGTTTTGTCTGGTAAAGAAATATTTATGACCCTAGTTTAAAAAAGCACTATGTAACTGATCATATTATAGTATTTGATTTGTGACACAAAACTTACTCTGAGGGTGCATGTGTGTATGTACATACACACACACACACACACACACACACACACACACACACACTCTCTAACAGGCACTTTACAAGATAATTAACTCTCAGGTAAAGACTATAAACATGTTAACCCACAGAAGAAAGCAATATAAAAATCCTTAGTGAATTACTAAAGAGGAGAAATAGTGACATGCCTCTATAGATTGTCACATTTGCATTCACCTAACAACATCATGCTGCTAATTTATTCAGCAACTTACGAGCAATCCAAAGAAACTTGGAACTAGTTCTGGGAATCTGATGTCAGAGGCCCAAGAGTCACTTACAGGACTGCAAGGAAAGCCGATCTGAAGCTTATTTTATGAAAATATGATGAAAAGTGTCTTCATCTGTTAAACTGAAGAAAGGCACAGGCAGAAAGATGACTACCAAGTCAATTAAGTTTTTGTCTTTGTTGTGAACTCAACCCCCTTTGTTTCCAAATGTCAGTAGTTGAGGATGTACACAGGTATGTTTTTGGCTGTGAAGGGGAGACTTGAATCCATGCCCTCAAATCAGGCCTCTAACCAGTAGCTTTGTGGAAGTGTTGAAAAGGCTTTGTTTTCATTTTCATGCAGTTTAAAAACTAATGTTTGAACATTTAAATCTGTTGGGAAAAGCCCATAACAACATCAGCCCAAAACAAACTTGGAATCTTCTGACCTGTTTGCTGTTAAGCTCACTAAACTAACTCTCACCTCATTTGTAATGTTGTAACACTTGCAATGTGATACAATTTTTATGCAATTACCTTTTTTTTACACAAAAATCAGCAATGTCTGGATCTGTAGGACAAAGAGTTCAAAGATATATTTTCAGTCAAAGTCACACACTCAGATTTATGGAAGAAAAAGGGGAAGGTAGGAAGATTCAGAAGATGCTACCACAACTCCACAAAAATTTGAAATGTCCAAGGAAAGTACATTATCCACAGGGGAAATGGGTATGTTCACTATTTTATTAGCTAAGTGTGCTATAGGTAAGATTTAAGGTACCTCTCCATCCAAGTCAAAAACTGCCAAGGCTATCAGGGAAAGAGAGGACATTATCTCCAATTTTGAGACACCTGAATCCAAGATTTCAGGCTAACGGAACTGACAATTAGACTGAACTACATTTCTGCCATGCTTGATGCAAATAGTATGGCAACTTGATATGCCCTGAAGAAAAGACATCGACAATAAAAACCAAACCGAGCATACTGACTCCGCTGCCACATGGATACACATGCATCACTTAAAAATTTAGTTTTGGTTGAAGACACGCAGTTACCTTCAATGCTCTTAAAAAGGAATCATACTTGGGAATTATCTCAAATTAGAAGGCTTCTTTATAAATAAAGAATTAGTGTACCCCTTCAAAAGTCTGCCTGTTTGTGGTGCCTAAAGTCAATGACTGATTCCAACCACAAGCAAAGACAACAAGTTCCACTGAAGGATTCAAACACTGACAATAACCTCCTTACATGCAAACTAAACAAAAACTAGAAGGAAATGTAGGTGAAGGAAGTGGAATTACCATCACGAAGAGCCCCATGAATCACAAATGTACCTGACTAGCACAAGTGTGGGTCCTAAGCCAAGATTTTCGTATGCAAGAGAACGAAAGGGTCAAATGAACCATTTTCCAAGCATACTCATGGTCCAGGTCTATCACACTGGAGCCCTTTGCTGTTAGGTGAAGAGTAGCACTGAAGTTTGTCATCCTAATTTACCATGAGAAGGAAGCATGCAGTTTCAGTTCTCATGTTTGCTTTATTTATGATGCTAACTTCTTTGCTGTGACTCTATGAATTCTGACAGTTGGAAGAGCCCCTAGCCATGTGTTCAACACATGGGAGCATAACAAACATTAAATCTGAGTGTCATGGCAGTAGCATTACCAACTGGAACTAAAAGCTTAAAAAAAACACCCTGTTTGACTATCAAGGTCTATATTTGTATGTGGGGCAGAGGCAGAGATGGAAGGAATTGAGAATGGCTTCAGGACTTCAAAGATTAGGTAGACCTGAATACCCTCTTTTTATTCTTTCCTGTAGTTCCTGTTACCAAAACACATGGAATACAGCTCCTAATGCAGTGCATGGTTGTCTTTTACATTTAATCACCACGTTTCTTCATCCTGCTCTTCTCTCCAAGAAAAACAGTGGTGGGAGTCAGTGGCTAAATTTCATTGTAAACTGAGCAAGGCAAAGGAGAAAGCCCAGAGAAAAATAATGTGCTATTTGCTACTAGTCTCAAACTCTCCCTCATTCCCTAACCAGTGTCATAAATTTAGAGACCATTAAATGTACAAACACTGACCACTTTTATTCCAGATCGTTGTTCTGAACCCAACCACCATATGACAATGTTACTTTTGGGGGAGGGGGGTGGGAGTGGGGCACCAAAGATTTCCATTACAGATGATAGGGGGTTTTAAGTCTGGGCATATTTGTTAGATCACAGAAGGTGCATAAGGCTTTGATGCTGAATTCAGTCTTAGCCTCTTTTAATTAGTTCTTTATTCTGAAAAACAAAACCTCCACCAAAATACTAGTGGTTCTTCAGCGCAATATATACATTCTAGTGCCCCAAAGTCCTCTAAAAGTGGCTGAAATTCAAGTGGGATAGCCCCTGTGGGGAAGCGTGGTCCTGATTGCTCAACCCAACAGAGAACACTTTTCTACATTGGGAAATAAAATACCACACTGTGACACTTTATAAATGGACAAAACAGACTCATGAAAAAAGAAGTCAGGTCATCCAGAGAAGCACTCATAATTCACCATTGGTTAATTTTTCCCTTTTTTTAAACAACACTGCAAACAGAGACTAATTCTATGGCAAAACTTTGATTCCAACAGGTAGTGCAATGACTGCAAGATTTATGGCCTTGAAAGCTGTGTTGCTGCAATTGAAGTATGAAACCTGTTTTGAATGCCGCATAAACCACTGATCAAATTAAAAAATAGTCATAACTGATTTAAGTAAATTCTTTGTAAGTAATTTTTATGATAAGCATGGCTGTCATAGTTTGTGCAGAGACCCTGTCTACCGGTTAAATTCCCAAACAACCCTCCTCAGCTGCCAGAGGAGTCTCTGTGTGTGTGGCTAATGTATGTGTGCACAGTTAGAAAAGCAGAAAAGTCCATCCTGCTTCTGATTCGTTATAGCTTTCTCCTGCTACTCCCACAGTATCTCTAGCTTTGCTTCAGCCTTTCTGATGGTTACTGGTCTGAAGCTATGGTGTTTTGGAAGACTTGTTTTCAGGGACTTTCATGAATGCAAAGTTGTCCAGCATCCAAGCAGTATGTGCCAGAATGATACACATTTCTTTCACTTTAAAATATGTTAATTATTTTCTACTTTAGTATTTGATGCTATTTTTTAATTTCTAACCATACTGGCCATTTTCTGTTGTGTTTTTATGTTCTCGGCAGCAGCCCATAAGCCTTTAAAAGAAAAAGAATTATCCAAAACTGGAAGACCTTCATTGACCTCCCCTAAAATATCAGTTGGATGTTAAAAAAAACCAAAAACCCTTGTATCTATTTTGTTGTGTATCTGGAGGTTTACAAAACTTGGAATTATTTCCAATTAAAGGATGGATGAACAGTTGCAAAGAGGTTGAGGCTGACTAAAGGCCGAAGTGCCCACAATTGGATTTGTGTCCAATGCCAAGCACATGCTCCTCAAACCTTGACTCCCTTTCCTGATTCCTCAGGTAGCTAAAGGCTATACACAACTACGTTTTCTTATAATCATGTACCTCTGGGGCCAGAACTTCTACTTCTGTGCATGCCTAGGACTGTTTGAAACTTGGTGAACCTGCATAGCCCTATATCTATCTCAGTCCTAAACCCAGTCTGAACCCACAAACTTGGCAATTTCTCCCCTGTATTCCCTGGGGAACCAGCCTGGCAATGACTCACCTCACATATGTCTACAGGACCAGGCATTGCACAAAATACCACAGCAGACATAGACAGTTTAATTAAAAAAAAGTTTCTAAAAGGTATGGCAAAAGAATAAAAGCTTTAATGACACCTGAGAAGAAGATCAAGAGTGAACACAAATTTGCCATCTAGTGGTTCAGAGGGCAGGCTGAACACGAGGAAGAACAGGGTAACTAACACCTGGGCTCTAGCTAATCCTCAAGGAGTGCTTGGGAAGCTAGGCAGACACCTGAAAAAAATACGAAAGTAGTCTGAGAGCATGGCAAATACAAGCCAACCACCGCCCCCATCCTCTCCAGTAGATGGCTAAATTTGGCTGCCTGTCTCGATTTAATTGTTTCCTGAATTGTTGAAGAGCCTCTGCAGGGGAGATGCAGAGCCCTCTCATATAAACAGGCTCCAGCCTTGCTATGAGGCTGCACCTCTGGAGCTGATGGTTTGAACACCTCCAGTGAGTAGATAAGACACCACAACTTTTTCTTTTCTGGTTCCTGAAACATTACCAGCCTTCTTTCACTCACTTTTAATGTATTGTTTTTTCGGGAAAGTTAGATGTATTTATCTGCTACCGAAATTATTGGAAGAATGTTACATTTAGCAAGACTTGGAAACTAGCAAGAGTTAATTTGCTTCACTGTGCATTCTTTATTCTAGAAACTTTAAAAATATCTTTAGATCATTTGCATCTGTTGAAAAGGAAGCATTTAAAAACCGTACTTCCTTACTCACCATTAGCATTCGAGTGACAAATTTATCTTGCTATCATTGTCATGTATGGGATTTGCTGACAAAGAGCTCCAGTGAGCCTAAGGGACCCTGTTGCTAACACAACATCTCCTTATAACAAGATGTGTCTTATTGTAAGTATTTTCAGCACTGAAGCTAAGACAATATATTTTTCTCCACAACAGCACAAATGATTCTCTTCAAGGTGTTTTCAAGTGGAATTTGCCCTATTAAAACACACTGAGCCATATACAGAATGGCTTTTCAAAGCTTTTCCAGAAGCTGGTGGGAGCACACTCAAGGCAAGAAGGATCTGGACCCCAGATCAAACAAATAATTTGACTGGAAAGCCTAAAATACAAAAGTACTCGATCTTACAAAGTACTTCTCTAAATTAGAAACAAAGCAATCACGTTTTGTTATGGGCGCATTTTTCTACCTGGGAAGAAGGTTTTGTTAGACCTGACTGCAGTAGTCACTGCCCCCTAATGCACAGAGGCTTTTGAAACAAATCGTCCTATCTCCACTTGATAAAAAAGTGCTTTCTACCTCCAGATAGCCTGTGCCCTCACCTGGATTTATTTCAACTAATTACATCAAGATAAAAAACACTGTATTTTGTCTTTTGTATGCTTTTACATCATAAGAACTTTCTCAATGTAAAAATTTCAGCCGGCAGGAAAGGCATAGTCAAAAGAACTCATAAATTCTGAATCCAAGAATTTGCTATATTAAAAAGGAGAGTTTCTTCTTTGTCTTGCAATGTAGAAGAATATCCTGTTCATTTCTTTTTTCTCTTTTGCCAGATCAGAAGAACAAGAAATGGCTACAATGATTTTTTCCTTTTTTTTCAAAATATGTCTGATAATGTTTGGTGATGCCAGCTTCCAAGGACTCTTTCCTCTAAGTGTTCTGGTGTATTTTTCAAAAGAAAAAATTGTTATTTTTTAACTATGAATTCATACGCTCATTTTGAAACCCTGACAAGAAATAATAATACCTCCTTCACAAGGAGTCTAGTTCCATCTGGTTGAGAACCAAAAAGCCTTGCCACAGTCTGATCTGAAGTGTAATTGATTTGATCACTTGCAATTTAACTTCTTTGCTTACGTCTTTAATGCATTAAAACTTCCTGGGGAGGGGAAAGAAAACTGTTTACATTTTTAGACTTTTTACAAGTGCATCCAAAAGCTCCAAGTGTTTGTTGCTTGATTAATTACAAACACCTAAAGGACTGCTCCCAATTCTATTTACAGAATCTCTCCTAACATCAAGTGACTTAACACTTTTCCAGGCACTATGAATCACATGTTATTTGTAAGGGGGAAATAAAATCATTTAATCAAACTGCCAATGAAAGCAGCTGGTGGAGAATTGCTGGGTAGTTTGGTAAGTCCCAGAATTTAAGATGACAGCTCGTCTATGGCCCTGAACAGCTCTACAGAAAGGGAAGAGTGAGGTCTGTTGCAGCTTGTTTGGAGAGTAAAGTAAAAGGACTTGAAAAAGGCTAATTAGAACTAAAGATAATGTAAGAAAGGGAAAGATCAATGAATAATATCCAACTGCGCTTAGCCAAAACAGGCTAAACAGGATACTTTTGACAAGGAAACAGAAGAAGCAAAACAGAGCAGTTGTTTGAAATATCAAGAAAAGAGATTTGGCCCTAGGCTTGCCTGTATAGTTTCCCAGAAGTGATTTTTTTTTTTTTTTGGCAATTTTTAAAAGAGTAAATTTTTGGTAACTATACAGATTAAAAAAGAAGCTATTTTTGTATTTTATTATTATTATTGTATTTTTAATTCTTAAGTTCAGAAAGTTTAGCATTCTAATATGCACACCAACTAGAAAGTCCTTGAACAGGGGAAAGAGGTATATATAAATTATTTTTGGATCTTTTAGAAAGGCTTGCCTGACTCTAGTCTCTTGGATTGTTGTGTGCTTCATTTTATAGACTCTGAATAGTCCCACTGAAAACAAAGTCAAGCATCTGGCCAAACAAAGTCCTTGCAGGATTCAGATTCAAATCTAAGTTTAGCAAAAAAATGAAGTATGTGCACAAACCCACCTTTCTTACCAAAGCTCTTAACTGTTTGCATTAATGTATATAGTTAAAATGCTATGTAAGTCAAGCAGCAGTTCTTTCAGGTAATGACAACTGGTTAAACACTTTGTCTGCCTTTAGATTTTCTTCTGTCCAAACAGTGAAAACCTGGCTTTTTCACTGGAAATATCCTTTTCAGTTCTTTGGGTTTTTTTAACCAGGGAGAATTACAGAAGTTAAAAGACCTTCTTCCCTATTAAAAGCATTTAGAAAGTTCAAAATGGATATAGTCAAGCATGTAGATGCAAAAGAGATGAAAGTTCAAAAAAGTATGTTTTATCTTCACAGATTAAATTGAACTCTCAACTTCTCCTATAAAATGCTTATTTGATGGGAAATTTGCTACAAAATCAGCTTTAAGGATTTAGACCAAAACTATTGCTTCTCCTTTAAAAGCTCTGCTCACTGCTGCAGTTTTATAGGTGGGGAAATGGAGTCAAAAGAAAATCAGTGTGAGCGAAACAAGGTAAAGGGTGGAGGAGGGGTGCATTTGTGCCTCTTATATCTCTTTTCTTCGGCACAGAGACCATTTGAAAAAAATGTCAGTGAGGAAGACTTCTGTTTCTTTCCACCCGCATTACTATTCACTCTGAGAAGTGGAGTAACTGATGCTGCAGCAGTACAACTGTTTAACAGAGTTCTTTCCTTCCCATAACACAGCAGCCATTTTTTGTGACACGGGATTTCACCTCAGCCTTGGCCATATTGACTACCATCAGTGGTCCACTCTGGCCTCCAATCGGGAGGCATGGAGACACACCATCCATAATGCTGCTGATTCCTTTGAGAACGCACACAGAATCAGTCTGGAGGAGAAAAGACAACGCAGAAAGAACCGTGCCTCACCAACACCGCCTATGGAGACTTTCTGCTGTGCCTTTTGCAACCGGACTTGCCTATCTCGCATCAGCCTCTTTAGCCATCAGCGCGCTTGCAGCAAGCGTGGGTAGAGCCCTTCCCAAATCTTTGTTTGTGAAGCCTAGCCATGATGATGATGATGATGATGATGATGGATTTCAAGTATAACATGCAAAAATTCTACAAATCCAAATAAATTGTCTCAGATAAAAACAAGGTCTTCAGTTCTTTCATTCCTGCAAAGCTACCTGTTTATCTGGTATTCCGTTTTTACATGGATATTGCCAGAAAAAGCCAAAAGAACAGATAATACTTCAATTTTGAAAGGTCAATGGGATATTATAAAAAAAAAACCAAAACAAAAACAAAAAACCCTCAACCCACACACACAAAAAAAAGCCTCGCAAATCTTCTAACATAATAAAATAGTTCTCCTGCCCCTCTTAGTATTTTTTTGTTTTGCTACAGACATAAGTGGCAGAGTCAGGAGAAGCACCTGGATGTCTTGAGTACATGCTATCCATCTTACCTGCTAGACTGACATGGTGTGCTATAGAGGTGTCACACAGAAGCCCCCTCAGGTAAGACCCTGAGGTACAGGTAGCCACACAACAACAAGCTGCCTTTCATCACAGCAAGAAAGAAAAGGGACTGCTTTGCCATAACTGTGTATGAGACGTCTATGCATGTGAAAAAGTGTAATCTGTTGGGACACAGTAAGGTGTGAGAAGGTAGTCTTTTAGGTTTTGCTGCAAAACAGGAAACTGTACTTCATAGCTGTCACATCCCTGGAGTGAAATATGTACGTAAATAACACACTCAGCCCCTTAGATGCATCTTCTCATAATTCCCAGTTACTACTTCTGGCTGTAAGGGCTTCTTATGTTCATACAAACTCAGTTTGCTTAGCTAAGTCACTTCTTGTATCTCGTTGCTCCAGAGGTCCCCTGAAAGCAAAGAGTGTCAGCAAACACCTCCTACAGCTTCAGGAGACAGAAGAAAACAAAAGCAAACGCATGAGGGCAGAGGAATTTTTCATGGGTATTTTATGGCTTTCATTTTCTTAGCAAATTCTTTTATAGCCATCCAATACATAAGATGCATCAAAAAATTGAGAAATGAGTTATAAAAAGGGTAGTTTGACAAACGACATTTCTTCAGACGGCATGAAAGTTTGTATTTGTCCAGCAGTCAAACTTCATCCTAATAAAATAAGTGTTTCTAAATCATTTCTGAAAAATAGTCACATATGGATTCTATTATGTATGTAGGTATTTTGAGGCCAGAAAACATATTTTTTGTTCTATGTCTGTAGCACATGACAGAGTGGAATGCTGGTAGGTGACCATGTCTCCTAGGTGTGGAGATCATTACAAGCCTACAACCTGACTCTGCATGCAGCATATGCTAAACAACAAAGCTTTTCAAGCATACCAAGTTACCGTACTTTTCAGAGTGGAATCCAAGACTTTTAAATTATTTAGATGATTTTTTTCTTTAACTGATTTATTCTTTTCATGTCCGATGTCGTATTTCTGAAGATTTGAAAATTATTTCTAGATCAAGCAGTATTTTGAAAATAAAATAAAACAAACAAATGAACAAAAAACTTTATCTCAAAAAAATCTGAGCCCCAAAATAACATTTTCCCAAACTTAATTTTCTCTCACTCTGAGCTGATGGAAATCTATACATTGCAATGTTGATGTTCTGTCAACATAAATCTAAAATACTGTTTTTGCAAGAAGTACAATATTATCCAAATCTTTCCTGTCGGTCTGTGCAGTGGAGCCTCCATCACACAGACATTAATTCTAAAACTCAAATAAGAGAAAGATTAAAAATCTTTAATTAAATTAAACAGAATTTTGCCAAAGTGATGCACAATCTTAAGCTTGATTTTCTAGGAGATTTTATGAAAAATTTAACTCAATTCAGACTAACCTCAGCCTTTTTTCTGGTACTACTTCATATGGCTTAATATGAAGTACAGTGCTATTTAAATGATGGGGTTTTTTCACGTAATAATCTGCAACAGAATAACCAGTGGAGTACCTGAGCAAGAATCACAGGCCTGGTATGTTAATATAGTATTTTGAAAGCAAAGTGCACATCTCCTTCCCTCATCTTATGCCAGCCATTACTTAGGCTTGAAATAAAAAGTGAAAAACTCTTTTTCTTGTTGGTTTATGGTAAAGCTTTTTGTCCATTACTTTTGGATATATCTAAAACCCACAGGGAACTGAATTCTCTGAGTATTGATTCTTTTCTATGAAAAAATATGGAGCCTTCTTCCTATGTATAGCTAAGAAGCTCAAATACCTGGGCAAGAATGTAATAATGGAACGTTTCCATCCATGGCCCATCCAACACACACTACATATTATCTTGCTTATGCCCCAAATCATGAATCACTTCTGAGACCCTGCTTGTCTTGCCCATCAAGTCAGGAAGACAGCAGTGTACACTACCAGAAGATCAACAATATCCTGCAATGTAAAGATATCCCTAATCTCTGAGGGAAACAGAGTTTGTACCACAACATTCATTTCTGAAACCAGATACCTCTGCAACCTGCACATCTTTTGGTGCCTTATGTGACAACTGTGCCAAACTTTATAGCCTCTCACCTTCACTGGACAGCTTCAAATCCCGGCAGGACGGCAGGTGGTGAGCAGCAGACTGCAGTGCAAGTCAGCGCTTGCTTCTAGCCCGGTTAGCTCAGTTAGAAAAGTTACTGTTGTGTTGGTGAGATAAATTCTTCCTTAACATTTCATTCCTTTATTTTCACAAGTTTTTTGCAACCATCACTGCAATTTTAAATGGCAAAAAGCACAGCAAAGCATCAGTACCTCTGGATTAAAAAGAAGCTGAGGCATGCTTGTAGGTAGGTATGTAGGTGCAAACGTGTATTTTCTCCTTTAAAATGCATTAATGGAGTGGCTTGGCATTATTCTTCTTGAATGTTACCAACAGAAAGGAAACATCTCAAGTGACTGCCATAGAAAAAGCGCTGAAAACATTAGAGATTTTGTCATCAATGGCTGCGTATTATGTACCCTCTTAGGTTTTCCTCTGTAAATTAGTGCCAGATTCATAGCCCTGTAAACCAAGCTCCTTCCACTCTTAAGCAAAACAGTTCAAAATAACAAGTAACACTTCAGATGTGCCCTGTCTCTGTTGGAGAGCTTACCTTACTTCTGACCTGGAGCAACAAACCTAGGAATGAGAGATATTGGCTTTCTAGGCATATTACGGCCAGCTCTCAGCTGTCATAGATCAGTTACATCTCCCTGAAGTCATTACAAACCATTCCAAATTCTCAAGAAGAGGATCTGGCCCCCGTGAGTCTTTGGCTTCCCTGTAAAGGCTTTTAATAAGGTGCCAACTGTACTGGCAGTGAGGATATATTCAGTAGCACTCAAAGTTAGCAGTAGCAGACAGGAGCTCAGCCCAACAACATTTTTCTCTGCAAGAATCAACTACAACACTTCTTTTAAGCTTACACAATTCTTGCTGTTCCACTAAAACAAAGAACAACTCACACAGTGAATACCAGCAAAAAACTGGGAGAGGAAATTTAAAGGAAAAAGAAAAAAAGAAAAAAGAAAAGCTCAACAAAACAATAGCAAGCTGGTAGTTGAAGTCAGTCAGGTCCACAGTACAGTACACACTGCTGCTACTCCACGACATTGAAACTCTTCATCTAAACCTTTCTCACAAAAATATGCAGATTCCAATAGGCCTCTTTAATACTAAATAATTACATAACATTTCCACATCAATATTCCAGTTCCAGTTAGCAGCACTGGTGAGCATCAACAGAATTTCAAGTGTGGGTAAGGTAGGAGGAAGAAGTATTTCCCTTTAAGCACTGGGTTATTTTTTAACCAGTCTTTGCTTAGGATCTGACCAGCATAGCTGAACCTCTGAAGTAAACCTGGGGAATGTTTTGTTAAAGAATCGAGCAGAAACAAAGAATACAAGTTGGAAATTATCTGAATGCCTGATGTTAAAAGAAAGAAGGATGACAAAAATTGCATCTTTTCCACACCTCCCTCAATCACAAAGAAATAAAAATAGTCAAAAATGTTTCTTCTTTCTTAACAAGTCTCCTTTTTTTTTTAATTTAGTTCTCCATTCATTCAGTCCAAGAAAGCAGATGTAGCTGCAATTATTTACTTTGTTGGTACCCAAACTGTTTTTGCACATGACCAGATAAAATGCTTGCAGGAATAATTCTACTTTCCAACTGTCAAAGAAATGTGAACACTTGTCTTGCTGGACACAAGCTGCTGTGCTTACTTGAAACACTGTGTGTACTGAACTGAGAGAAAGAAACCAGATGAGAAAACACAGTGTAAGACATTCAACTGCAAGAAATGAAGATGGATTTTGAGAAGGGAACACAACTTCCACATCAAGAGATGCTTTCTAAAGTGGTTCTTAGTTTGCTTAAGTCAGAGTGAGATCTACTCCAGATCACCACCTCTGGCCCGATGACTGAGTGCAGTAAGGCAGTAAGTGGACATACCCACTTTGCAACAGATGCCCAGAAGTACAATCTAGGAAAGTCAATGCAAGAGTGGCATGCAAACACCACCCCAGAAAAATACACCAGAGAGGCAGGTTGTCTACAGCAGTGCCTGGAAACGCATGCAGTGGCAGTGCCATCATCAGGCACCAAAAGGAGCTCAGAGCAACCGCAGACAACACTTCCTCCAGCACCAGTCAAGGGGTCAGACCACGGCCCTGGGGAAGGGACAGCAGAGAGCAGCTCCCCAGCCTGTCTCCAGGGCTGGTAATCAGAGCGAGAGGGAGCAGAAGAGAGGTGAACAGACAATTCCCTTTCAGTACAACTACTTAAGAAAAACAAAAGGAGCATAAAGTCTGTCACCATAATGAGGTGGGAATTGTGACTTTTTCTTTGGATTCACAAAAGAAGAACCCCAATTAATTAAAAACATTTATTTTAAAAGCACTTTTATCAGTAAAATAACAAAAAAGCCCCTCCTTTTATCCATCTATATGTCATTTTCTGCAGTTCTTTACTAGTAATTCTCACTCCATTAACTGTATTTGAATTTTTGTGGATCCTGCACACCAACTCATTTTCTCTCTCATGCTGTCACCAACCACTGCACTTGCCCTGTGACTGAAATTGTTCTTTTTTAACAAGCTGTTGCTAAGCTCTCACCTATGTAACTGGCACTAAGGGGAACCATGCTTTGGCCTTTGCAAAGAACAAGCTACCGTTAAGTACTGTAAAAAGAACTGTGAAAAACTTGGCATCTTGCCTAGCCCTGGCATCCCTAATGCAGCAAATCCTTTCATTTTAATTCGTCTTCCCGCTGTGCAAAGCCAGGGACAATAAAACTATCACTTTGCCAGGCGAGATCCGGGCGGCTCTGAGGCCCGGGTTGGGTGCTGACTGCTGGGTGACTGAGGAGCAGGGCTGGTTTGGTTCACGGGCAGTAACTTGTGCCCGACGGTAAGGAGAGCACAGACCTTGGAAAGACCACCTGCAGCGCCGAGGTCCTTTGCAGAACTTCGTTCAGCTTTGCTTTCTGATGGGCGATGCCCACAGCTGGAAGCGGCAGATGACAAACGTCTTCCGTGTAATTGGCAAGCCACAAAGTCAGCCCGTGTTTCAGAGGCTGTTCCTGCCCGTGATGACTCTCGGTAGCGCTGCATCCCTCCGTCGTAGAAAGTCCGCAGCGGACGAGCGCCGGAGCCGCGGCGCCTGGAGGACGGGGCGGGCGGCTGGCACCGACGGAAGGGCAGGCTGCACTGCAGGGCTCTGCCCCTCGATGCCCCCGGCCCCACGCCGCCTGCAGATGCGGGGTACGCTTCGGGCAGCCGCAGAGCTGCGGCGCCGAAGGGCTCGGCCGCAAAACGCTCAGCCTCCGCCGGGTTTTTGCCTAATTCTGAGGGACCCCGTCGGGGCCGGCTCGGGCATCGCGGCCGCCCTGCCGAGCGCCTCCGGAGCGGCCCCCGCGCCCATCTCCGCTCTCCTTCGCTGTCCCTGTCCCCGCGGGGGGCCTGAGGAGCCCGCAGCCCTCCGAGGGACACAGTGAGGGACACCTGAGGTGCCCCGCCTCTTGCGAGATTTAAAAAAAAGAAAAAAAGAAAAAAATGACAACCCCCCCCAAACAACAAACCCTCACGCTGCAGAGCTACAAGCGCGGACGGGCGCCACGGCTTAACACCCTCTGCACATAGACATAACCACGGGGGGATTTTCTGCCAAAGCCGCGTAACCCCCGGCATATTGCAGAACCACAGCAAATCCGTGTGTGTGAAAGGGAGGGCGCAAAGGTGCCTGCCCCCCCAGCGGCAGAGGCAGGCCGGAGAGGGCTCCCCGCGGCCGCCCCACTGGCGGGGAGGGAGCGCCCCGCAACCCAGCCTGCGGCCAGGGCAGCGCGCACCGAAGGNTTTGGGGGGGGGGGGGGGGGGGGGGGGGGGGGGGGAAGAAGAGTAGGATTTAACTCTTCTTAAATGTCATACTTTAATGGGGATGGAGAATGTGAATTTTTGTGCATTCCAGGAACAATTCCTTGGAGTAGTGACCTTTAGCACCGGTCCTCTGAGAGGAAAGTTAGTCGACTGTTTATCTGGATGACTGAAAGCTTTCCCTGGTGGAAGTTTATGGAAGTGTTAAAAGGGGCGGATAACACGGGCTTTGGAGGCGCTTGTCCAATGATCTGGAGGGGCTTGGAGAGCAGATCTCAGCTGGCAGACATTTAAATGGGAGACAGCTCGGCGCTGCTGCAATTTGTAGGCAGGATTCGAGACTCTCTCTCTCTATGGACTCCCGGGCAGCTCTGGGCTCCCACGCCACTCGCTCCACCGAGTGACCGGCCGGGCAGAGCCCCGCAGAGCCCCGCAGAGCCCCAGACCCCGCCGAGGAGCCGCCGAGCCGGGCCCCGCCGAGGAGCCGCCGCCGCGCAGGTGAGCCGGGACGGGACGCACAGAGGAGCCCGCCGGCTGCGGAGTGCGGCCGGGCTCCGTGGGAAGCAAAGCTTCAAGCTCTTAATCCTACCTTCGGGGAGGGGAAAGGGGAGGAGACGTTTACCAGTTTCTAGCAAAACTCCGGGGCGCCTCGGTTTTGTAGGGGGTGCCACACGTCCCTCCCGTCAGCGGGAGCGAGGCGGCCCGACCCTCCTGCCGGAGCGCTGGGCTTAGGGTGCCCTTACATCCTTCCCCTGACAAGCGCGGGGGCTACAAAAGCCCCGTTAGCTCTGCCTCTCATCTCCGCCTACAGCATCACTCCCGACAAATTGGATTCGGCGCCCACCCGAGACACGGAAAAATCCCGGCCCTGCCTCTGCACGGAGTGGGGCGGGGGCAGATCCCCAGATGCCAGCCCCGTCCCGTCCCGTCCCGTCCCGTCGAGCGGCCCTCGACGAGGTCCCTCAGCCCCCGGCTGTACCCTGGCCCGCCTTTGCAAACCTCTGCTCCTCGGAGCGAGCGCCTGTTACCGCAGGAGCTCCGGGGGTGGGCACCGTGCCGGCCGGGACACGCGGGGTGTGCCAGCGGGGTCGGGGGCTGCGGAGCGGAGGGTCCGCACCGGCAGCGCGGCCGTCACTGCGCGGGACGGGACGCGGCTCCTCCGCCGCTTCCTCGCCCTGGTCCCACCTGAGTCGGAGCCAGGGGCTTTTTGTCGCCCGACGGCTCTGTGTATCCTTCGGCCACCGCTCCCCTTGCACGCTCCTCGGCCAGACCGGAGTGACCGGCGGCGGGCGCGGACGGGCCGCTCTCCTCTCGGCCCCGGACCAGCGGCGCCACTTGGCGCTGGGCTTTTCGCTCCCGGAGGAGACTCCCTTACTGACCCGTCCGTTTCCGTGCGATCCCCGGGGGTCAGCAGTTCCTTCGGGGGGTTCGTGCTCCCCTGGGCAGGACGCGGCGCGCGGCAGAGCCGGGCGGTGTCTGCGGCCCCCGCGAGGAACCGTCCGCGCCCAGGGGCGCCGGCCCGAGCCGCTCCCGGATAAGCCGAGCAAGCCAAGCCAAGCCTGCGGCCTCTTCCCCGTGCCGGCCGCCGGCGATCCCCGCGGCGCAGCCAGGCTGCGCTCACCACAGCCGCGCCTTACCTCACCTCGTGGGCCTGGGCGGTGCGCTCCGGGCTGAGCTGGGGTGATGAGCGGCCCCCGGCCCGCTGCCCGAGCAGAGACGTCCCTTCCCGGCCATCGACGGCGCCTCCCTTCCGGTGTCCCGCTCGTGGCTCCTCTCGGTGACACGATCGCAGTTGAAGCCCATTACGGTCATCGGCGCTGAGATCCATTGCTGGGGAAACCTCCTGTTGCGTAGACGGGGGCTCTGAACCACCAGCAGCGTGGTTGGCTCTCCCTGCTGCTCACAGGACGCGGGGTTTGGTCATCCCATTGGGGAGCGGCTCCAGCCGGGCCCCCAAGCGCAGCCGTCCCCGAGCCCAGCGCGGTGACGCGGGAGCCGCAGAGCGCCCGCTCCTGCCCCGCGCCGCGCCGCGCCGACAAGCCCCGCAGGAACCAACCAGCAGCAGGGCTGTACATGAGCCATAAAGGGCACCGATGCCCGTCGCGCTCTGCTCCTCCTTAGCATCCAGTGCCAAACCATGCTAAAGCATTTATTTTTTTCTCTCGGCAATGCCACCCAGAAATGCGTACCATCTCCTGAAGCCTCTCCTCTTCAGCACGCATCGCTGTGCACAGGAGCAAAGCTGTGCCGGTTTGTTTAGGACTCCGTGAGCAAATCTGTCTGAGGGGAGTTCCGTGCAGGGGGATGGAGCTCTCAGGCTGCATGGGCGTCTTCAGGCGAGGCTAATTCGGGTTTGGTACCAGCCATGCCCACCATGATGTTCAGCTTTCCTGGAGTCCTGTAGGATGTCCTGCAGAAAAATGCTCTCTTGAAGGGGAAATTAAGTTTCAAGGTGTTTTTTGGTTGGTTGGTTAGTTGATTGGTTTGGTTTGTTTGTTTTTAAATTGCTGCCTACGCTCATTACATGTCTCAAAAAGGCCCATCTCTATGACTCTCAAGAAGCAGTTACCTGAAACATAAATATATCCAAATTCTACCAAACAGAGATGTTAGTTTTGCTGCCTTGATCTCTGAAAAAAATAAATAAATTGAAGTTCTCTGGGAACTGCCATTGCCATGCCTTTTTTAATATTTAAAAATTCAGATCTATGAACTATGAAAACATTACATAAGACTATTTCTGTAATTCATATGTAATAAGTGAGCCATAAAATTATTCTGATCCTTTGGGACATAAACCACTTCAATTTTCTCAGTAGTCAAAGGGATTGTGTTTTTCCTCTTTTTTTGGCTGGTGTTTGAAGCCTGTCAAATAGGCTTTTCGGTCTTCAGATTATTTTTCATGTTTTTTTGTGAAGCACAGGAGCCCATGGCTCATCATAATATTGTTTTAGTAAATAGAGTTCACAGGTGAAACTACAGGTTTGCTGAGGTCTGTGAGAATTATGTTGTATATTTCAACAGAACCGGATTTCCATCCAGTTCTTTTAAACAAAATGCTTTGTGCTAAAACTTTCAGTAGTAAATTTCTGACTCTGCCTGGGACCTCAGAGAGAAATTTTGTCTAGGAACTGATGTGAAATTGTAGCGTATTTGTATGAAATGGTAAACCTGAAAACATTTACACTTCTCTATCAATGGTTGCTAATACTGAACCACACATTTCTTAATCTGTTTTAGATGATGAGATCTCAGGCTCTAGACAATCCACATATGAAGTGATATCAATGTTAGGGCACAATTATTCTCCTATTTGAAGTCAGCAATAAAACTTCCCTTGGCTTTAGGGTTAAGAGCTTACAGATGATGAAAAGTGGAACTCAGTAGTGAAATATGGAAAGAATAGATTTTTGATGCATTGAGTTACTTTTAAAAAATATTAATTCCGTCATATCTCTCTGGATCTGAATTAAATAAGTGGAAATTGATCACTTTGGTTGTGGTCATCTGTTCGTTCAAAGAATTTTCAAATGAAATCTCAAAAAGGTTCCCGGGTTATGCCAGTGTAACAGCCAGTATAGTGTCAAGTAATGAAAATTTTGCAGATATTTGGAATATAAGCTTTTACAGCCTGATTTTTACAGTTTCTACCCAAGCTCCAGAGCTATTACTTCTTCAGAATTATGACTGTAGTGAGGAGAAAAGACATTTAGTTCAGGAAAGATTTCTCGTCAGTAAAACTTTGGATATGGTAACACTGATTTTAGTTATTTCTATTGTCCTCTTCTGTGTTCCTTTTAATTTTTTTTCCAGTAATAAAAGGATCCTGTTAAGGAAAAATTCACAACTGCTAACTTGTAGATAGATGAACCACTTAACTTCCTAATGTAAGCAGAGGTGTCATCTTCTCTCATAAGCAGATGCATTGCCCTGCGACCAAAGGTGATGCAGAGTGCCTGCTCTGCATTTTCGCTGCTTTCCTTCCTAAGGCATACCCCCTCAGGTTCCTTTGTATTTTGCACTTTAAAAAAAACAACCCTTAATCTTTTAATAAATGTTTAATAACTTACTATTAGAAAAGGATGCTGTTTGAGCTGCTGTGGGTCTTTTGAAGTTCACACAGCCTCTTCTGTATTTAACCTGTAGTTATCCTTGAATGCTTGGATTACTTTTACTTTTAGATGTGTGTTTTGGAAGTGATCGTAACAAATGTTTCTGCCGAGTGGCTAATTTTCATTTGGATGACCATTTCTTTTATGAGTGTATAATGAGCTTTAAGGTTGGAAACCAACTTGGTGTAAAAGTACCTTTCCCTCCAGTTTAGGATTACATTGAAACACATGCTTGCATTTCCTTAGGGTTGAGCACATGCTTAATAAAGATGCATGAATCTGGGATACAGACCTTACAACAGTAAATATCGCCAAGAAATTTTCCCTGAATTACCATCCCAAAGTACACCTCATTTTCATATGACTAGACCTTACTGTGTCATTGATTGCACGTCTGTGGGGGAAAAAAAGTTGAAGCAATGTGGAGGTCGTCATTTTTAAAAATAAAAGTAGTCCAGGAATATGGATGTGTGTGGAACCTCAACTAAGTGGTGGGACACTAAACAAACACCTGAAGTTTTCTGGCACTGCTTATAAACTAGCATTTTATTTTCATTTGCATGTAATTACTTTTTTTTTTTCTTTCAAGGCTCTGGCACCATGTTGAGTAAATAAAGTGCTTATTAAAACAGTCACCAGAGAAACAGGAATAGTTTTGAAAGAAATCATTCTGGTCTCCTGAGGAAATTAGCAGCAGTTTATAACTCTTTTTAAAAATATATTTTAAAGACAAAATTAAAATTAATAAGAAACATGTAAGTAACATTCAGATTGTAATAGAAATGAGGAAAAACCAGCAAATGTGAAGTCCAGGATAACACCTGAAATTATGCTGCATTAATCTTTAATTAGAATCCAAACTTTTTTTTTTATTTGTCAGAGCCTTAAGGTTATTAAAATTGTGTGTTCCATACCATATTTAATTTATATATTAAAAGCAGCCTGTCCAAATTGTCTGTTGGAGTTGGGAGTTCTTACACCCTTTGCTTGAAGCCTGAAGATTCTGACAAATATAGGACATGATGGTACATAAACATAAATGAATAAAACACATGCATATTTTTATGATATATATTATGAGCTCTATGGGCTCTAAATATCTGTAGACAAGCGCTTAAAATACTAGATCCACAAGCAACTCCCTGAATATAATGGAAAACCCCTATGATATACTTCAAAAATTCCTTCCCAATCCATTCAATGAGAAATGCTTTCTGAACAGCATAACATTTATTCTCTCCATGTGACTGGAAAGACCTAGTAATTGAGAAATTAGCAGTTATCTTTTATAGCAAATGGTACTTACCCTGAGCCTCTGCTGAGTCTCTAGGTGGCCCTCACAGCATTGGCATTTGGCTGCTTTCCTGCCTAGTTGTGTGGTCTCAGGCAGAGCGGATAAAGCCGTCCAGGACAGTGCCCTTGGTTTCATATGTTTCTCGGGTAGGAGCACAAGCAGGACTCTTCAGCTCAAACACTAATTTGTTCCATACTGATAAAATGAGTCAAATAAGGTATGACCACAGCCCTCAGAGCAGGTAGAAGATGCTGACTTCCGCAGGGTTTTTTTTTACAGTTCTTCCCTTTTTAATGCCTGTGCTTCTTCACAGTTTTTAGAGTTTTACAGGTTGATAATTGCTGTGTCTTTTTGGTTTGGTTTTGGTTTGGTTTTTTGTTTGTTTTTTGTTTGCTGCCTTTTTTTTTTTTTTTTTTTNTTTTTTTTTTTTGGCAAGGAGTTGCTCATTTCTGGAGGCTTCTTCCAAGCTCCCATGGGGAGGGTCCCTCAGAGACTTATTCTCTCATCTGTCTGTCTTGTTACTACATCTCTGGCTTTCAGAAAAACTCAGAGACCACCATACTTCTGAAAGGGGAAAGTGTGACAGCAGATGAGTTTCTTCCAGCCCGGTTGCTATCTTGAGCTGACTGAACAGCCTAAATAGCTCAGAGCTTTGGGAAGCAGGAGAAATTGTGGAATAAGTGAAGAAAGAAAGGTTGTTCCTATGCTATTAATTAGGTTGCAGCAGACATGCAACTTTGAAGGACCTGATTATCTCCACTTAAATGCACTTCTTGAAGTGGTCCCTTTTTTTTGTGTGCACAAACTGTATGATATTTAATGTCATAAATGAAACTCTGCTGTCCTGCTATGTCCTTTCAGTATCATTCTGAGTATAATGAATAAAATTCAGAGATCCAAAAAATTCTTAACACTGTGATTGCATCTGTATTACTTCTGTCAGAGAGTCAGAGTAATGCGTGAGAAGGTGCACTTTGAAATTATTGATGCATGTCTTTTAACCTATACCTAAATATTCTTTCATTTTAGTTGCCTCACTTGTTGCATGTCTCTTAGTGTAAGCATCATTACACTCAGGTGCATTGGGCCCCTTTGGAGGTTCAAAGTGATAGGGCGTGGGCTGTTGTAATTCAGGCAACAGGTGGGTACAGCACACACATTATATACTGGATGTGTATTATGCAAGAAGCTGTACAAAGCTTCTGAGTCTGGCACAGGAACACATGGCTAGACTAGATCTGCTGAGTCAAAGACTTTAGTTGTCTGGTATTGTAGATAGTTGTGTCATAATAATAAAACTTTGTGTAATATAAGGTTTGTTCTTCCACCGTTACAAGTCAGGAGCAATTTTCATAATGTCAGTGAGCTGTAAGAAGGGAATGAGCACTAGGGTAATATACATGGGAGAACATGGAGAGTACACAAAATAAATTTCTGTTTGGACTTGCTTTAGGCCCTGACTTTCAGTCACTCTATATGAAAGCTTTTATCACTTGGTGATTTGGAAACAGCTTTCCAGCTGGTAAAGGCTTAATGCTTATCTTTTATAAGTGCATGTGTGCACACATTTCTTTCATGGAACTGAAAATTTACTGCATACCTGGCTTCTGTTGATATCTGAAACCCACAACTGTACTTTATTTCCTCAACTTCCTTCATACAGGATGGTCCGCACACTGTATGCCATCGGTGCCTTGTTTCTTTTGATGGGATTTCTGCTACCAGCAGCTGAAGGGAGAAAGAGGAGCCGTGGATCTCAAGGAGCTATCCCTCCTCCTGACAAAGATCAGCCCAATGATTCAGAGCAAATGCAGACACAGCAGCAGTCAGGTTCTAGGCATCGAGAACGAGGAAAAGGTACCTCGATGCCTGCTGAAGAGGTGCTGGAGTCCAGTCAGGAGGCTTTGCACATCACTGAGCGCAAATACCTAAAGCGGGATTGGTGTAAAACTCAGCCCCTCAAACAAACTATCCATGAAGAAGGCTGCAACAGTCGTACCATTATCAACAGGTTCTGCTACGGCCAGTGCAATTCCTTCTACATCCCCAGGCATGTCCGTAAAGAGGAAGGCTCCTTCCAGTCTTGTTCCTTCTGCAAGCCCAAGAAATTCACCACCATGACTGTTACACTCAATTGCCCTGAACTTCAGCCTCCGAGAAAGAAGAAAAGAATCACCCGAGTTAAGGAGTGCCGGTGTATATCTATTGACCTGGACTAGACTTAGACAAAAGTAGCAATTGCACTCTGACTGTACGGAATCATTGCCAGCGTGAGAGTGAGTGGCATGAACTAGCATACCTTCGCGGCTGGACAAAACTGAAAGGGACCTAGTGAATTACCTAAAACAAACAAAAACCCCCCAAAAAGAAAGAAAAAAATTGGTGTAAGGAAAGGGCATGCATGTGTGTGTGTGTAAGGGAGAAAACAGATATGTACAAGCAAATATCTGAATGTTCACTGCAACAAAAATAATTTAACAAAGGTATGAAATATTAAAAAAATCCTATTTACCCACAGTCATAAATTAGGCTTTCTAGTGTGTATTCACATTTTTGCCGCTTGCTGGGAAAGTGGAGCTGTGTGTTTTGTGAATGTTCACTTTTTTTGCTGTTTGCTTTTACCGTATTACACGAAACATCAAAGTGAGAGGACAGTACATTTCAAAGCATGAATCTATTCTTATATATGAAATAGACAAAAAGCAGTTCAAAGTATAGGAAAGCCATTGCTGAAAATAGCAGCCGTGTCAAGAGATTGTAACATGCTTCTTCAAAAAAATATCTGTAATCCAAAAACCATGTCTGGAGAACAATGGGGGGATGTGCGAGTGTTGAAAAGTCACTATAGGTGGATGGAAAACAGAGCTACAGCAACTTAGAAAGCAAAAGGCCAAAGCAAGTAGACAGGGAGAGTATAGAAGGGAGTAGAAAAAGGGAAGATACATAAATAGGAGGATACAGAGGAAGAGATATTGTCTTCCATTTATGTTTTGCTTTAATTTATATACCTAGTCATATATTACATAAATTAAAAAGAAACTATATACAAGGCTATAAATATACTTCTGAATTCTAATGGCTCTCTAAACCAATCAAGCCCCATTCTTATGCTACTAGATCCATTTCATATCTTGTATTTCTGATATCAGTTATTCTTCATATCTACATATATATGTATATGCAGTATCTTTTAGTGGTATCTATCCATACATGCAATGAGTATTCATACTTCAGTGTGTGTATCCAAACTCCTTCTCTTTTTCACACACATGCATAAAAAAGTACATAACCACAGCACAAAAATCTTGCTAACCAAGATCAAGTACAGAATGGCAGTAATTTGGTACATGAAGAGCAAAGCAAAAATTAAAACAAGCATCATGTGACTGCAAATGTAATAACCACACAAGAGACAAAAGACACGACATTCATGACTAGTAAACATCGTATTGTTATTGTTATTTTAGCTTTGCCACAGGCATGCAGTTTGTTGAAACAGAGATGCAGAACTCTGCCAGCAAGGATCCTTTTTTTTATATCTTTTACCACAGACTTGCATTTAAACTGGATTTGGAATGAGTAAAGAGAATTTCCTGAAAATTGAGGGCTAACTGACCCTCTTGTTTGGGGGAAAAAAACCATAAGAGGGGATACACTACTTCCAGCAGCTTGATGACTCTCACCTGTGAGGTTATCCTGCCTTTTCTTTCCTTCAGGATTAGAAGCTTAAACTTGATCAGGGCTGTAGGTTTTGGTAAGAGCACAGAAGGTCCTGCAAAAGGGATTGTTTTAGTGAGGTGTGTTCTGGGCCACTGGACCAGAGAGGCAGCCTTTCTAAGCATGTTGTCCTTGCCTTCCCTGAGCACTCGATGGGAACCCTGGGTGTTGTCTCGCTGGTGGCATCTCATCATCTGGTGCACAGACTGCTCATGCTGTCCTGGGTGCTGCCTTTGCAAGGGTGCTTTCCAGCTGGGTGCTGAACAGGTGACAGGCACACCTCCCTGCCTGTGCCTGAGCCCATGCCCGTGGCCGTGGCCGTGCCCTCAGCAGCTGGTCGTTTGCAGTTTGCCGAAGTAAAGGTGTGCTCCTACGTGAGAGTCAGTACTGGGCCTGAGAGCAGCCCTGACATCACTGATGTTAGTGAAATGGGAGTTAGGGTCTCTGATAGCGCAGAACTCCATTTCCCTATTCAGCAGCAATATTTTCCAGTATCCAATATCAGTATAACTGTTCTCTCTCACACCAGAAGCCTCTCTCAGCCACTAGGTGATTATTTTGACAGCATTTCTTGCCATCAGGTGCTGAGGAAGACAATTCCGCCCTTAGTAATGTGTCCAAAGGGAGATATATATGATGAGTGACATGTCACAGATTCATCCTGTGTGGCCTCATATTAGTTGTCCCGCCTGTTATACAGTGCATCAGGCATTTATTGGTGATATCCTGCATCTCTACGACTAATCTATTTTTACTGTAAAATCCACTGCTGTGAGGTCTGTGTTTGTAAGATTAGGAGATTGCAACTCATTGATTGGTATTATTAAAATGCATTTCATTTGGTGTACTCTCACTCAGCAGGTTTGACACATTTCTTCATGGATTTTAAAATCCAATTTTAAAATCTGGAATTACAGGAGGTAGATTTCCACTGTGTGGAATGTGAATAGTTAAACAGAAAGATATGGATATTTAATGTTATTATTATTACAAATTCTCTTTCACTGATAATAGGCAGGGATTGTTTTCCTTTAAATTACTTTCTTGATTTTTACTTCAGGGGAAAGGGCCAACCTCAGTCATGGTCATGGCTGGAAATTTTGGACTAGCTTAGGTTTCTGTTCAAGAAATGGGAATACCTTAAGAATGTAAAGTTGACAGCAAAATTCCCATTGTCTTGGACAGTGACTGCTATGTCCCTATACTCTTAGCTGTAAAGCAAAGCTTCAAACATTACTGACTCTTATTTAAGATTAGGCTGGCATTCTGAAGGAAAATTGATAAAAGTATTTCAAATCTTTATGCTCCAAAACCGCCTGAGCATAGATAATGACGGAACTCCCCTTGAGGCAGATCCTCCCCTCCCCCATGTAAATGTTATACAAAGAACTTTTATGAATTGCTAGTTATTGCCTGAGAGTAAGAAAGTTCTGCTAACTTACAATTATACGAGATATTTAATATCAACCACAATATGTATTTAAATGTCTGCTTTATTCTTAAAACAATGGACTATATAACCTAAGGCTGGAGTATTTTCGTGCTCGGTCTCACAAAGCAAAACTTGGTTTAAAATGAAGTTTTAATTATTTTGTAACTGAATAGAATTGGAGTTTTTTCTTCCCAGCATTTTGTACGTCATTTTAACTACTATTAACAAATAAATAAAATATCTTCTCCAGCCCGTGTCTATTGTTGTTTGTTTTTTGTTTTTTTCTTTCTTCCCTAAGTTTCCAGCTCTTTCTGGATCTGTTGTACTTTACTCTGACTTTTGTGGTTTCTTCTGATTATGAAGGGATTTACATTATGACAGTGAGACACAGAGACAAGCAATGGCACCATCATTCAACACGGCTTCTTCAATAAGGTTTTTAAATGAGATCTGTCACTTCCCCCTCACCCTTTCACAATTTATAGAAGGAAAATCTCAATCTTTACTCACACTTTTCCCCTTGTAAACCATATAGTGACAGTTCAAAACATAAATCAGTCTTGAATTGTTCGAGAGTTAAAGTTGGAGTCAGCATGCCTGCCTTACCCCCTATCTCAGTTTTGTCTAGCTAGAAGTTTAGTCCCACTTTTAGAAAAAAAGAATAAGGAACACTTTTACAATGCAGCACATTACAAGCTACAAACAGGGATAGAAGAGATGAAAAACAATGATGAAAGAGAGCAGAAACATTTGTCCCTGCTGGCAGCATTTGCACAAGACCAGGGTTGAGGAAGAACTGCAACCGGAGAGAACAGGTGCCTTTGAACTTGCCACCCCACCAGTGGCAAATAGGCAGTAGTGGTACAAACTTCACCTCTCCAATCTGCCACCCTGTCAGTTGTGTGATGGACTAGGTCAGTCAGTGCAGAGCTCTGTGCAATCCTGCCATCTGCAGTAGGGGTGGCTTTGGCTGGCCTTGTGAAGACAGCTGCTTTGCTAGGGACCGCCATCCTCTGACTCCACATCAACCTCCCACAGCGATAAAGGTCTAGTCATTTGCAGACTTACACCGTTTACGTTTAGTTCAAAGAAATGGATGATACAGTCAGATATACAGTTATATGGGGGAACTGCATGCAGTGTTTGCCTGAGGCACACACATAGACAAACAGAGAAAAAAGGTCAGATGCCCCATTTCTAGTTCTGAAAGGCTGGGTGCTCGTAAGGTCAAGTATGTTCTTCCCTGACTAAACATTGGAGCTGAGCGGTCCAGTAGTACTGGTTGGCTGGGGACTTCTACAGGTTTTTCAGTTTAGTCTTCCTTCTCTTCTAGTATTTTTGTACTTACAAAACTTGCTGAGAAGATAATAACATTAGATAGTGACCATTATTTTTAGATGGTAATTGACTTTTTCTGTTCCGAGATTTAGGCACAGTTGAGCAGAATAAGTTTTCTTGAAAAGATGGGCATGTATGTCTTTATTTGAATAGTTATACCGGAGAAAAACCTCCTGGAATTACCTTTCTAGTACTCGGTAATATTGTGGTCTTATTATTTACATGCTAACAAGCTCAGACATTCATTATAATTTACGTTTGTCCAACATACTGGCTTTGAATTGAAGATACCTCCACTGTGAAGTCCCATGGGCTTTATAGACAGTTACAACGACCAAAAGAAGGTAACAGAGAGAGAATTCACACACCTTAATTTTGCTTTCAGAGATGCAGCTAGAAGTAAGACTGTTCTCCCTCTGCCCAGTGACATAGGCTCGATTTCTGTGTGTGCTGTCACCCATGTGCTGTGCAGTTGATTCGCACACACGTTACAGGACTGAGGCATCAAGGGAATATTAGATTTGCAAAGCATGTGTGCACATCTGAGCAACAGATGTGCACAGTAGGTATAGTGTGGCCTGGGTGGGTCAGTGGGACAGGCAGCACTGTGGCTCTGCTGCAGCTGACTGTCAGCAGTGCTGCCTGGCTGGGAAGAGGGACATTGCATTTGTAAAAAAGATGTGGTGACTTCGCCTTGTAATTTACCTTCGCCTGAGTTGGGGGAAAAAAAAAAAAAAGGGAAGGGAAAAAAAAAGAGAAAGTGTATTAGAACTGCAGGCTTGGGGGCTGATGCTCCTTTTACAGTGTACAGGAGTAAACAGAGCTTTTAGTTTCAAAAAGTTTCCTGAAGGAGAACAGCCAAGTCAGCAGTAGAAGACTGAGATGAAAAGTCTTGTTTGCTTAACCAAATGATTCCCTTGCACACTCTTCCTTTGCTTTTTGAAAAACATAGATCTTATTCACTCCAAATAACTCAAACCTACCTTAGAAACCACTTAATTAATTACTGAGATACAACAGTCAATATTGGTAGAAGAAGACCCAAAATTTTGTGTGAGTCATGGTGCTTACTTGGATGGTTGCACTAACCAAAGGCTTCTGAAGGGGAGAGTTGCATCATATAAAACTTCAGAGAGTGAAAAATCAATGTGTATAGGCAAAACAATGGAGATATCACTGGTGCATATTGTTAATAACCATCAGCTCTTGGGCTTAAGGTATCAAAAATATTCCTAATAATAAGATTCAGACGCCTTGTTTCATTATTTCTAATCAGCTGAGACTGAAACCAGAAATTCACAGCAATGCCGAGATATCATAAGGAATCCCAGTGCAGATTTTTGATGCTACCTTGTAATGTAGCTTCATAAAAGCATCTGAAGCCTGTCAGCACTGCCTGCCTGAGAATGTAGCTGATGACTTTAAGGTGCCCTTTGACAATGTGTGGCTTCTGGCTGCCTGAATTCCTCCTCTAGCTTTCGTGGGTCTGGATAGAGGAGTATAGACATTTTAATGTCACATGCTCCCTTACTATTTTCTAAAAGTCTTGAAAATAAAATGCTTAATCTGCTTTCTTTGAATGATCAGGGAGCAAGATACAAAGACTGAATTGTATACTGACATAAAAGAAGATTGTTTGGGATCACATTAAAAGCCCCAAACTTTTAGGTTGTGATAAGCAGTGACTCCTCCTTGCAGTGATACAAATGTAAATCATATAGTTTGGGGATGGATCAAATGCAGAAATTACACTGGCTCACAATAAACATTCTGGAAAGAAAATTTGAGCTCACTATATTTGCATTTCTTTTTTAAAGAATGCCTTGTGGAAAGTCATATTCCAATTCATATAAGAAGAGAGCAAAAGGAAAAAGGTTAAAAAACATCTCTGTCTCTCTAGAATATTTGTGAGCAATATCTTATCCTTCTGCCTAGTAATATCAAGGTTTCCAACAATAAAGCAATAATTAATGTATCAGTTACAGCTCATCTGGGACAGAACACTCCAATTCATTAATCATAATTTTATAGTTATTGCATGGCATCACTACTGAGCACTTTTGAGATTGTTTGATTCATATAATGATGAATTTGCAGACATTGGTATTGTTTTCCTTTAAAGTCAACTTCTGTAATTCATTTGTTGAGGTGTAAAGACACAGTATTTTCTCCAAGACAAGAGACATAGTCTTAACTCTGTATTAGTGCATACTTCTATACAGAGACTTAAAAATTGTGCTATATAGATGTAACATAAATTTATTTATCTCTTTAAACAAAGTTATCAAAAGCCTAGGAGCACACTAGTTATATTTAGAAGTCTGAAATATGTGTATTGGATAAGATTATATATAAAACTATTGGCCACAGAGCCAAGCTTCTTAACAACACATATTATGAGTGATTAATATGGAGTAAAGTTAACAATGACACTAGTTACCATAGTAGTCATGAAGAATTTATTTTTCAAGGATGGGGACAGGTTGTGTATACTCAGTAAAGTTTATTTCCAGGCAATTAGTGTAATGGCAAAGATGAAGTCTTGCTCAACTTCTCTCTCTAGGACCTGAAAGACCTTGAATGTTCCTTTGAAAACAGATGTTCACGAGGAACATGGTTTCTGGTTTTGTTGTTAATTTGTTTCCACTTCAAATGAATGAAGAGGCTAGAATTTGGGTGTTAAGTTAGATTTAGCAAATAAAAAGGAGAAAGAAAACTGTGTACAATGCAAAGAACTTATTGAATGGATCTAAATCCTATGGTAGGTAATTTGATCTAATTTTTGCAGAAAGGCAAATGCCAGATGTTTGCTCCACTTTGATCTTAATAACACTTTAGACTGCAGACAATAAGATTGGTTTAAAATTTATTGTCTCTTTGATTTCTCCATTCTAATGCTTTTTAAATTCTTTACACAAGACAGATCTATATATAGGCAACTGGGGTGGCATCAGAAGCCTTGTGTACTTAAGACATTCCTGAAAACCTCAGTATGGAACAGTGTTTGCTGTTTTATGCATCAAAACAAAGCCAGATTTTATACAAGCAACATTCAATTTTCATTTTATTATAATGTCTCTTTTATTTTGCATATGATGTTCTGACTGTCGCATCTGTGGCACAGCTCCTTAGGCTTTTATCTTTCAATAACCTTATTAAAAGTCAAGACAATATATTAAATCAACATTAAGCAGTAGGAGTTGAAAGTTAAGCTAATCCATTCCTTTGCATTGGGAGTGTAATCTGTGTAGCTCTCTTAATTTCACCATTGAGTTGCTTTTAGGATTCTTTTTGTACGGAATATGCTGAAAAGAGAGTTGCTGCTGAATGGACACTAGCAAAAGCCTCTGAGAAACCATAACATCCAAGAGGTGTTCACCTTGCCTTCAGTTTGTATCTTCACATTCAAGGAGGCCATCGCTCTGTGTATGTGAACTCATCTCACAGCTGTTTTTTAAGTGGTCTCAGGTTTCTAGCAGAATATCTTGTATATTTGTTATTACTAAGAAATGGTGAAAGCAAGTGAGACTGAGAACAAACAGTAGAGCAGCAACAGTGATTAAAAAGAAACAAATAGAAAAAAAAATCCTGGTATGCAGCCTGAATGTCTTATCATAATTCTCTGGCATAGTTTGGAGCCATCTGTCACCCTTAGATCCGTGCATGATGTCTCAACAATTGTTTTCATTCTGCTCAGCCCAGTAGTCTGAAAGTTCAAAAAGTCGGAGTCAGTTTTCCTCTGAAGGAAATTCTGAGCTTTGTCTGGTGATGAAAGTGCCATCGCTCTGAGAGAACAGTTTTTGTACCCTGGCAGGTCTTAAACTGTCAGTGCTGCGGGACTATGAGAAATTGGCAGCCTCCCTAGTCCTGTACCACCAAGTTTAGTTCTTGTACCAAACTTCTTTGTAAGCTAAAACAAAATTTCCTTCATTCAGAACCAAATATTTATATTTTACTTCATTACCAGGGACAAAACATTCTGCACATATGCATAGAATTAAATATTCTTTTTCTATCACATAAGCATGATAAGTGAAAAGACTTGCAGTCACTTCACCTCAAGAGAGAAGCTGGGTAAAGCAAAAGACTCTTCCAATCAGAATTGTTCAAATGCATCATCACATCTTTTCTTCCTTATCTTTATTGTGTCTCCAGGATGGAAATGTCTTTATTTATCACTATTACATTGAAATACTGTTTGCATAATTCCAATGCACTTTTTGTCAATCATCTCCTTGACGTGGTGACATACCACCTGTGCCATTTGAGAAAAGGCTGTTTGAAAAGACTGGAAAACTAAGTCACAAAACAGAGAGAGGTTTAAGTGGTATTCGATTTCGACGCAGAAACACTGATTTCCTAAAAAGGCACTGGTTTCCTAAAAAGGCATGATGTAATAAGCCTGAAAATCTTTCGCAACACTAGCTTTTGTGCATCGTAGTTGAGAAGTGAAATGCTACCCTATGAAATTTAATGTAAGCCACACGAGGAAAGATTTTAGTCTCAACATTTATCTTTACCAACACATGGAATCACCTTGATCTGTTTTACTGTCGGTGAAAAAAAGAAGGTAGTGTCTGTTTCACAGGAGAGGATAGGAAGTAAGAGTCAGTGTGATGGATGGTGGAAAGAAACAGAGGGCAAGGGGAAAGAAATATGAGCATCAGGTACTGATCTCAAAGATGAGGTCTAGTTCGCTGTCAGAATGTGTATAAATAGCTTATTAATAACAAGAGAGATGCATTGGCATTAGTGTGAAAGAAGGAGTGTACTCATTTTGTATTGCATTGCCAGAAGCAAGCCATCTGGGTAGGGTACAGTTTATATTTGTTAGATGTAAATAGACTACACCAGTAGAAATCAAGTACAGACCAATTCCTGTGAAAATACTCACTTATTTCAAGGCATTCATCCAGCAGATGACACTGCAGTAATCTCTACCATCTCTGTCAAATCGGTCACATTCACTTGCAGGAGTTCATAGCTGTACTTCAGCCTGATGTAGAAACCCCAGAGAAGTTTTAACCTCATGAACTTGTTAACAAGTCATAATTTAATTTCAAAAGCTTTAAGTGCATTCTTTAGTTAGCATCAGTCGATGGATGAAACAAACCCTGTTTTCTCCCACAGGGAAAAACAACTGGGGAAGTATTTTAATCTTCTGTAACGATTACACCACATCATTGCTAAGCACACCAACATTTAGGATGATGTCCTATTCTCTCCCCAGTTCTCTTCCCACTTAACCTGTCAGTCCCAACAACAGCTTAGCTTCTGTCTGGGGCTGATGCACCGGGAAAAGGAAGACCAAAATTACTTGGTGAGGTGACACTGAGAAGAGAGCTGAATGCCAACATGAATGCCTGCAAAGTTGGATTTGGTGCTACTTGCATCCTGTCCTTGCTGGCAAGGGAATGAATTCAGGGAAGCATGCACTATCAGAAATACATCCGCAGGGCACCTTTGACACAAGTTCAACAGCTTGCCAATGAAATGTCTCACTATCAATGCCTGTACAACCAATGTCTGATGGGAAGCAATCTGGTTTATTGCTACATGACAGGTTTTTTGGTGATATTTAGGGAGTCACAGAATCACGGAGTCAACTAGGTTGGAAAAGACCTTTGAGAGCACTGAGTCTAACCTTTGACCCAACACCACCTTGTCAACTAGCCCATGGCACTCAGTGCCACATCCAGTTTATTCTTACACACCTCCAGGGTCAGTGACTCCACCACCACCCTGCATTCCCATGCCAAATCACTCTCTCTGTAAAGAACTCATTCCTAATGGCCAACCGAAACCTCCCCTGGTGCAGCTTAAGACTGTGCCCTCTTGTCCTATCACTTGTTGCCTAGGAGAAAAGACTGACTCCCACCTGGCCACAACCTCCTTTCAGGTATTTGTAGAGAGCGATAAGGTCTCCCCTGAGTCTCTGCTCCAGGCTGAACAACCTCAGCTCCCTCAGTTGCTCCTCACAGGACTTGTGCTTCAGACCCTTCACCAGCCTTGTTGCCCTTCTTTGGACACACTGCAGCACCTCAACATCCTTCCTAAACTGAGGACCCAAGAACTGGACACAGCACTTGAAGCACAGCCTCACCAATGCCGAGTAAAGGGAAGAATCCTGCTGGCCACACTATTGCTGATACAGGCCAGGATGCCACTGGTCTTTTTGGCCACCTGGGCACACTGCTGGCTCATGTTGAGCTTCCTGTCCATCAGAACCCCCAGGTCCCTTTCTGCCTGGCTGCTCTCCAGTCACTCTGTCCCCAGCCTGTAGGTGCTGCATGGGGTTGTTGTGGCCAAAGTGCAGGACCTGGCACTTGGTCTTGTTGAACCTCATACCCTTGGATTCAGCCCATCTATCCAGGCTACCCAAGTCCCTCTGCAGAGCTCTCCTGCCTTTCAGCAGATCAACACTCCCCCCCAGGATGGTGTCATCTGCAAATTTGCTGATGTTTCATTCAGTGTTGCAGGTCTTTCTTGATTTAAGCACTTGTGTTTCAGCTCCAGCGATTTGCAGTAAGTTTTTCTTTGCTTTATTATTTCTTTTCCAAATAAAATTAGTATTGGGCAATGCTAATTAGTTTTGGTTCTGGATTTTTCAGAGGCTTAATTAATTCAATTTGCTGCTGAGCAACATAATGCCTCATAGCTAAGGCAATAGGTTCTCCAATCTGTGGATTGTGTCTCTAAGAATAAACTAACCATAGAGTCCATTCAAGTGAAATGCTACATAGGAGGTAAAGCCCTTTCCTCAGGGCTCATTGTTGGTACAGTGATGGGAAGTACATGGACAGTATTTATTTGGGACAAAACTGCCTGGAAGCTGGGGTGGCAGCGCTAAAATTTCCAGCTTCAGCCTTAGTCTGGCTTTGCATAAAACCCTAACCTTACAACACAACCTTGGACAGGACTAGTTTTACGCAGAAGATCCACATTGCCAAAGCTTGTATGCAGGGCTGTGTTTGACTTCCACAATGTAAGCCTGGAGTGCATATCAGCCTCCAAGCTGAAATCGGATGTTACACCCGAGGCACAGGTCAGCACGTCTGTCATGCATAGATGAGACTTTCTGCACCTCTCGGTTGGAGAGGGATGTTATTTTCTTAAGGAGCAGGATGTTATTCCTAGAGGTCTGCCCCTTGGTAGGGTCAAGAGTAATATTTTATGGATAATGTTTATGATTAATTTTGGCTGTGGCCTTTCCTTTCAGAATTTGTATGGAGTCAGTTCAAGTTGGTAGGGGGAAAGCTTGACAAGGTTAAGGCGTGAACCGTATACTCACTTTTCCTTCCAAAGTAAACACTACAACAACAGTGCACATGGGAATCAAACAGCACATTCCTAAATCAAACCAGAACACTTATACAGGGAACTAAAACAGTGGAGTCCAAGAGGGTGGGTTTTGCCTCTTTGTTTTTTTAGTCCAAAGGATACATTTTCAGAAAGATGCCTTGAGAATTAGCTCAACACAATCCCAGGAGCAAAAACGGCAATTTGATATCAGATTTCTTATACTCACGTTACTTAAAAATTAATATTGTCTTTGCCCCTCTTCTCTCAAAATATATGCTAAAGAAAGGTGAATGCTTCTTAGCTATTCAATGCTGCTTTAAGGAAAGGATACACTAGCATCACAGTGGGATCCAAGTTTACATTGACTCTTGCTTTTGGAAAATATCATGATTATCTGCCTGACTTTGAAGAGGATCTTTAGATTCATATGTAAGTTGTTCTCTTTTTAAGAATCTAAACTCTTCTCTTAGCTTTTGGAAACTGTTTTCACCTCACGTTTTTTATCAGTGTAACAGTCTCACAACATGCTTGCAGGTCGGTTTGCTTTGATATTTTAGAAGACACCTAAGACTAGAAGAGATGGGAAATTTCTTTCAAAATCTCAAGGTGTTTTTTTTTGTTGTTTGGACATAGTGTATGGTCCTGCAACTTGCTTTCTGTGGCAGTGTCACCAAACAGAGAGCAATGAGTAGAAAGAAGTATTCTTGTGATATTGTGAAAACTTCCAAAGAGATACTATTGTATGTAAGTAATTAAGGTGACAATTTCAATAATGTATGCATGAAGCAGTCTCAGAAAACCTTCTTGGATCTGCCTCACCATTTTGGAGTGTTGGAATGTATCATCCAAGGGGTGTGGTGAGGAAAATTATTATATGAGAGTTTCTGATGATGACTTCAAATCTGGAAGAGGGCAAAATTCAAAGGTGGAACATGCTCTCCACCCCCTGCCTTGTCTCTTATTCATCTGATAGGAAATAATTTCTGTAATCAGAGAATGCATCTCACACTGTGCTTTCCTTTAAAATTCTGAGGTGTTTAAAAATCTTTCAAATCTTTAATATCACTGAACTTCAGAATCTAAGGGTAGCAATGTGATCTATAATAAAAACCCTATCATGAATGCACAGCCTCCTGAGAGCACTGGCATTGTACCACTGCACCTCTGAAAGACAGGATTGTTATGGCTGCTCTCAATCACATATAAAACTAGCATTGTCAGCCTTCATCAACACTTCAATGGACACCAAAGATGCTCAAAAAGAAAAAAAAAGGGCATAACACACTACTGCTTCATAGCCAATCAACAGCCCAAAATACTGCTATAGATGCTGCAAATGAGATTGGCAAAGAAAGCTTCAAAACATCATGATGTTTTCATTTTTGAGATTAATAAGAGAAACAAAAGGTAAAAACATAGACATCAAAATTTATAAATGTTCCCCTTGACTCACACACATGGTCCTTTGGGACTCACTTTGTATGGCCATTTGTGGGTTAAGCTGTTCTTAACAAGTTAATTTCCAATATTACTGATCAGATAATTACATAATTGTAGAATTCTCTGTGGCTGATTGACACTATCTTGATTAGTTATGAATCATAAGGTTAGTTTTTGGGCCTGACTCTGACTAATTGATTCTGAAATGAAAACCTGTAAGTAATAATACAAATACTTGTAAGTATGACCAACAATTTGGCTGAGAAATTTGGAGATCAATTATTGGAGCAATTTCAAATGGCTTAATCATTGCAGTCCTGGAATTTGCAGTTTGAATAAATTTCATTATTAGCAATGAACAAATGTTGGAGCTGGATAAATGCACATGAAACTAGCAGTGGTTTCTTAAACAGGGAGGGAGAAAGAGGAAGACAGAAAAATTTACGAAGAGGAAACAATACAAAAGGAAAAAAAAAGAAAGAAGTCTTAGAAGTCTTATAACACACTGTGACTGAAAATATTATTCCTCACTCACTCTTCGCATTCTTTTTAAGAAGCTGCAGAGGGTTTTCATGAAGGCTCAGCATGCCTAAACAAGTTTCACTCAGAAAGAATAAGTTGTAAAAGTTAAATCACCACTCATTTCTTTTGAGCCTGTCTTCAGCTGTGATCTGTGGAGCTTTAGTTTCTCTTGTCAAGGGTAGATAAAACAGTACTGTAAGACCAAACTTCAAAACCCCTAACTTTTCCCAAGTGTCTGGGAATTACCAGTATTTCTTCCAGGGGCAGTCCATACAGATGACCTCTGTGCAATGCAGGAACTTCTGCAGCCCATACACCTGTTCACCCACCATCTTACATAAAAAGATCTGGCACATTCGTGAATGTGTCGAAGATCGCTTGTAAGATGCAAGAAACCTAGAGAGACCAGACACAGTGACACGTAACAATTATGTAGAAAGCAAAAACAGGACTTCCAAACTGTTTTGAACATATTTTTTTCATTCCTTCCAAGAACTCAGCATGCCTTGAAAGGCCAATCTCCCATTTGGCTGGCTTCAGGCCTTGTACTTTTTTTGCATCTGGAACCCCTTGGATTGTTGACTTACGGTAGTAGCCCTCTCAAGGCTAAGACTGCTTTGTTTGACCTAGTCTATTCATCAATATTTGCATTGCTAATTTCATTATTTTCTAAAGGACCTTGGGATTTGTCTCATAAAAAAGGTTACACATAGAAATCCCCAGTCTGCTTTGATTAAAGTTTTCTGACAAATGCATCTCAAATGCTCATTTCCTTTTAAATTATTTCACTAACCACAGTATTCCAGCTTTTACTTTTGATTTTGCACCATCCTTTCCTGAACTAATGAATGTATGGAAAATTCATTATATATTACTGAAATATAGATACTAGTTCTAGGAGTGGATCAATTTCTTTGCTGTATCAATAGCATAGCTTGTATTAGAGATGTATTTACACATATTTAAAAAAATACATGTATGCATACATATGTATTTGCATATTTATAAATAAAGTAACAATTGCCTCCTTTTATCTCCACCTTTAACCCCTGGATAAATAGCTGTGATATTTACAGACATGAACAAATGCATATCTGAAATTATTTAATGGTATAGATCTAATCTGCCTATTAATTAGAAACAGACATTTGTATTATAGTATTTAAAATTAGTATATCATAAATTCACTCTATTTATGAAATAACCCTTTTCAATAACCTCAGAGCTGAAATACATGAACAAATAATAAAGATTTCCATGTCATAAAAAATAAAGTTTATGACTTATAAGAGCTTTGTATTTTCAGAAGAGTAGGATTTATTTTAGACCTTCAGGATTGGTCTCACAGTTCTGGATTTCTGTTCAACATGGTGTTATTATGCAAGCTTATATATACTGTCTGTAAGTTGTATTGCTTTGCTCAATTTCTTTTAATTAGGATGATATAACTAATTACATACTTGCTTACTCTTCAGTGCCTATCTAGGTATTTCTAACACGCTCATCATGGTGATACTTAAGCATGTAGCATGTCTTTGTGGAATCACAGAATGGTTTGGATTAGAAGGGACCCTAAAGATCATCTGATTCCAACCCCCCTGCCACGGGCACTGGAATAGGTTGGTCTCAATACTGTGTCCCCTTCTCTTCTACAGAAAATTGATTGCAAACACTTCTCCATATTTGGTCAATGTCTGCATCTTGGTGATTGTTTCTATTGTACCTCCAATTCATTTATGTAGCTGAAATCCTTGCTCAGGTTCTTGTCTTCTCCAGTCTCAATGCAGTAGTCTCTTCTGTGAGGAGAAATGCAGTCTTTCAAAGCAAAATCCATTGGTTTGATCATGCTTTTGTAGATTTGTTGAGTTTCTCCATGGAATCCCTCTTTTAACCTGAATAGTTATGATTTGCAAGGTCCTGCAGATTATATATTTGCTCTTACTCTCTGTTGACATGATCACTCCAACTTCTGCTTGGCTAATTTGCAAACATACGCACTAATAATGTCCTCAGAAACATTTAACCCCAAATCACAGTCTTTCAGTTTTGTTTCTGTGATGTATGATGCTAACCCCCCCCTCAAAACTCAATAAAATAGAGCTGTCTTTGGAGGGTTGCTCGGCATCCTGCTGAAAATGCTTCATTTCTGTACTCCCCAAAATGGTCAGTTGCTGGACAAAATCACAGCGCAATTTTATACTTAAATTGTAATTGTCTTCTATTCTGACTACAGGGAAACAGGGAAAAAATATAGTACTGGTATGATATATAGTACGACGGTAAGGTTTCTTACACTATCAATATATAAGTAAAAGATAGATATATAAAATTGTAATTCAATTTATAGATTTTTTCCCCTTAGAAAATAGAGCCCAAATATTAATGTCTGGAGACACAGATAACATGTACCTTTGAGATACTATTTTAATATGATTTTGTGGGCAGTACGCTCTGAGTTATTGAGAAGCTTTTCAATAGTATACATGTGGAAATGTGACAAGTTGCCAAAAAGTGGGATGAGAACTAAAGGAAATCTACATCTTCAGACCTGTGCAAATTGTTCCAGATGTACCCCCCAAAAATACCTTCATGAAACTGACCTCAGTAAGCTGGATATTTGAATTCCTTGCAGATCTATGAAATAATGTATATCTTTTCAATAAGCACATTGAACCTGGGATATTACATGTATCACTAATGCAGTTTAAATAAAAAAGTTATTTAGACAGAATTTTTCAAACAGAGAAACCTACTGTATCTTAACAATATACTTTGTATTCAAAAAAGAAAATGGATAAAATGATCAAAAATACTGAGAAGGAAAATATAGTCTTTTATTTACAGTCAATGCCTCCTTAAGAATTTAGATTAAAAATAAATACTCCATTCCACTACAATGACTTTTACAAAGTTAATCATGTGCACATCTTGGTTTTTGAGAAAATTAAACTTTCAGAGACACAGTAGAAACACCTGCACACACACATACACAAAATTACAGGAGCAAAAAGCACCTGAATCTATTTAGCTTATCCTTTTAATACATTTAAAACATATTTAGTCAAGAACATTATCTAAACCATACTAATATTCCATTATTTTTGCTTTACATACTGTAGGATGAAAAATGCAAAGTTGATTCCAATTCAAAGGGCAGCAAATCTATAATTGTTGAGTGTATGTTTGAACATTAAAGCAAAGCTATGATTTTATGAAAGCAAATCCCATATAAACATTAGAGACTTAAATGCTGTTATGTCTGTGGAACTTGCTAGGTACACAGAGAACATTAATAGCATTGCAATAGAATTTACCATTTTGCTACATCTTCAGAGAGAAGTTAACCAGCCAAAGAGGCCTCTATTTTGAATCACATGGAGAGAGGGAAGAGTACCAACAGTAATAATGTTCGACAGTGCAACTATTCAACTCAAAATGACTGAAAAGGAAAAAAAAAAAAATCAAAATCACTAAATGAAGGTTGAAAATAATACTGTAATGCTACTAAAGCCACTTTCCAGCGGCCAGGTCTGACTCCTCACAAAATGATGTTTCTTGATTTTTGCTTCCTGTAACTTCTGAATATGACAAAGCTTTTAGTACAGAGAGGAATAGCTGAGTACAATGACAGGCACCGGGTTTCTTCTCAAGGCTGACATACCCAAGAAAATGCAATGTCACTATATATGTATTCACATATATATTTTCAAAAAAATAGAAAAATAATTCTGTTATTCCTGAGCAACATGTTGTCAGTCATCAGCTGGGCATTCACAGCTTTGCGAAAAGCACCTACAAGAAACAGTGCTTTTATCAACTCTCCAAAGTCTTTATCCAGTCCCATCTGACATGGAGCATGAGTTTTCCTCTGCAACAGGTGTCACTGGCATTTCAAAACCAGTGCGGTATGACAAGAATGCATTTAATTTGACATAGCTTTTCTGAACTTGACACCTAAAAATCTGTGAAGTTTCCCTCTCAAGTCTTTCTATTTTCTGAGCTATATGGAATAATGAGAGCATGTTGTTCAGGCTACCTGCCTGATGAACATGCACTGAGAGCATTTTACTTGACTAGCATACCATTCAGGCCCCCATAGAAGCTCCTCTGAGATCAAGCTGCCTTGATTGTCTGATATAATATCATCTTTTAATTATAAAAACCCAAGCAAACCCAACCAAACACTTCAATAGGAAGTTACACGAGGATGGACTTCATCAAAAGAAAATCTAAGAGGAAGATACAGTGAGCTTTATATTGTTTCTGATATGCATTTCTGAGTCTCTTTACTTGGCCCCCTCCATAAGTGTTGGAAAGTATGTATCAAAATGCCAAAACACTCAGATACGTTTCCCCGATCACTCATCTGATCTTCAATCAAGCAGAAGTAACTAAGTTTTGTCCTCTACTCAGAGAGATGGACTTTCTTGATTCAAAATGATAATGTACAGAAATGCATGAAAACACTATTGTCTAAGTCTATGAAATGGACCTGTGTTCAACTTAAGTGAATTACGAAGGTTCAACTTGTATGCAGTAAAGCTATGCAAGTCTTTATATTGGTTTGGAAGATCACTGACCTCTTCTTGATTTTTTGTTCTTGGATGTTTAGCAACCAGTTTGGTAACTACGGGACTTTACTTTTATTAAAAGAAGCAGAGTGGGAAATTACATGAATTGTGGAGTAAAAATGGTGATAGGAGAGGCAAATTTATGCCACTTGGCTGAACTTGATTACACAGAATCTTGAAGGAATGAAATTCGTAGATAGACCTAATTTCTTTGCAGCCCTTCTAAACACTGGACTGTAACAAAAATGAATAACTGAATAAAAAGGAATGAGAAAAAAGTATTGTTTTTATGTGGAGTGAAATCAGCTTTATTTATTCATCTTCCTGTCAGATATGAAAGAAGTCTGGAATAGAACTGAAAGGTTGTTCTGTTTTGATTCATTACAAAATGGCATCCTCCCTCGTAAAACCTAGAAGACACCCACACCACAAAATTCATCTTGAGAGATAGAAAAATAGAATTGTAAGAAGAACATGGCTTTTATCCAGTTTATAGTGATTAGCTGCTAATGGCAATGGCTCCCTAAAACTACTTTACAACTAAGTATCAGTCGCTATACAATATATATGTTATTTGCTGACTATTGATGCTTCCAGCTGAAGAAAATAGTACTGTAGTCTTTGATCACTACCCAGTTTCTGCAGTTTCGATAACACAGTTTGCGAACAGTTACTCAGGATTTGTTCAACAACACTGGAACATATTTACAGCACGTAAAATGAGAAGGTAAAAGTACTGAATGACAAGGTTGGTCTCTCTGGGAGAAGCCAGGGAGAAATTGTACCATTTAAAGTATGCAGATGCACAATTCACAGATTGAAAAAACCATCTTGTGGAAAATTAAAAAAAAAAAAAAAAAAGAAACAGTATCAACCCATGAATGGCTATTACAGTTTGTCTTCCTAAAGTCACTTGGGCTTAACCTGTAAGGAGGCCGTGTGTCAGCATTTATATAACACATAATTCTCAGACTCTGTCAGTACTCTTCAGACTCTTGATCTTATCAAATAAATTGCAGTTTAATGACTACCACAGAAACATCTCACCTGACATCAGTAGGATTATTTTGCACCTCAGTTAACTTCTAATTGCAGTGAAGACAACAGTTATCAGTGACAACAGAATCTGGCCCCATCATTTGGCCCTATGCTACAAGTACTAGTTTATCACTAAGAAAGGCTGAAGAATGCGGATGGCATGACAGCTAAACCCATCTTACCTCTAGCAAAATATGAATGTTCCTGTCAGGGCAACACTGGGAAACCTGAAATACAGCTTTCTGTTGGGACTTTGACAATGGATTGCTCTTTTGACAGTTTTTGTAGTCAACACTTTACTGGTCACAGCACAATAAAAGAGTGAGGTTATATAAGCAATTCTGTTCATACCAAACTACCGGAACAAACACAGACACAGAATGATGTTCATGTATATGAATGCAGCATTTCTGAAATCTGGAGGCCCTTATTAAAGGTTACATCCAACTGTACAAAATGTCTGATACTTTGGAAGAGTCTGCTAGCTTTTACCTTAATCTGGAAATACAGCTGTATCTCCTTCCCTTTTGAAAATCTATTGCCATTGACATTATTTTCCAGTGTCCCTTCCAGGAATCCCTGGGGCAATGTCAGCTCAGGGAATTCAACTGCAGTGTAACTCCTGAGCAGGGTACTTTTAGAAACTTAGAAAATTAAAGCAAAGATGCCATGCCAACAGCCTCGTTCTCCATCCTCCAAGAGCTCCCAGAACTCTAAAAACTTTTGAGGCAGATCCTACCACAGGAGAGAGATCCATGTCCCATATTGGGATAGTTTAGCATAATTTTCCTAAAAGGATTCTAGAAGAGGTTTTATTTGGTTCTGTGACACCATACTGGATACTTCTTACTGTGTGGGCCAGAGGAATACATACATAAGTAAAACTACATGCATCTATAAGCACTATCTGCCTCTATAAAAAGGCCTTTTATTAACTCAGTATTAAATTGTTGAAGGTGAAATTGAGGTGAAAAGTATGAAATGAAAATAACTAGAAATATGTAAGGGGGAAAAAAGAAGTGCAGCCTTTCATTTTCTCTGACACCTGACAGAAAGAAATGGCAGGAAATGCAACGCTGTTCTGCACTATGCAAAAGCTTATGTTACTTGATAATGTCCCCAGGAAGGTGGAGCATTCTGTCTCTAAGCCATTTAACAGTTCAGAATTTTTACTTAATTGCTTCTTAAATTATACATTCTCTTATATCCTGTGCTTATATTTTACAAACAGGTCCTAATTTAAAAGCTTGAATTCTATGAGGTATCAGATCAAAATCATTTAAAGCCAGCTGGAGCATGCCAGATTTCCTAAAATAGTATAGTTTAGGTGTACCACATTTTCAAGAAGTGGGAAAAACATCCGTTTTAGTTATGTTCTTAAGAATATTTTTTAAATTGAGAACATTGTAAAAAACATCCAAGAAAAGGTCTTTCAGGCATTTTGAAAAAAACCCTGCAAAACCAAGTAAGTTTGAAGAGCTCTACCAATTTTGCTTGCACAACTTCTGAAGTTTAGATTGCTAAAACAATTGTATAAAACTCTTGTTGTTTCAACCCTACTGAGTAGTGGAAAAGTTTGGGAAGGATATTAACAGGTCGTATCTAATAATTCACTACAAGAAGAGACAATCATTTAAATGTGGCACCATGCTAGCTGTACCCAAGGTAAAGTCCCTTGCATATGCTCAAAACTTTGACAAATACTAAGGAACTAGAGTTTTTGGGATTCTGGGAGTTCTCACTGTGCAATCCAAAATGCCAGTTTTCTCAGATCTAGCTTGAGAATCTCCAAAACAGAGTTAAATTTCACAGTATGTAAAAGTGCTACTGTGTAAATACCACAAGATGAGTCCAAGTGATATGCATGAATTAGTAATTTGAAATATGTTTATAATTTGACAATGTTTTTCTGCATTATATTGTTCTACAACACAATATTTGTGGTGTTTTAATTGCAAAACCACAAAAAAGAGCTCTTTCAGTTTGGATAAGAAGATACTATTGCAGATAAGAAAAATATTTTATTAAGTCTTTTTACATACTTGTTGTTACATTTTTCTGTCCAGAGGAACTACTGGTGAGTCAGTGGACATGGGATGCCACTGAACTAAGTCCAGTAAGCTGTAGTCCACTACACAGACTTTTCAGAAAAATGTTCCATCCTGATTTGAAAGCATCAGAAAATGGAGAAACCCCAACTATCTTTGCTAACTTCTTCCAGTGGTTAACTAGCCTCATTACTAATAGTTTTGGATTTATTGCTAATTTTATCTCATTTTAATTTTTATACTGTTTTTTTACATTTTGCCTGGCTGGCTCAAGGAACCATGTAGCTCCTGATATTTTTCTCTCTTTGAAGCAAATTATTGACTATAATCAAGTTACTGATTAACTTCCTTTTTGATTTTCTTTACATTTATATGTGAATACATAGGCTTATCTTCAAAAGAAGAATGACAAAGAGAACTGTCCAGACTGCAAATCCTGAAATTCACTAACTGACATTAAGAAATTTCAAAGGTGGTAAAGAAAAAAAGTTAAAAAAGGAAAGAGCAAGATCCGTAAAAATACTGAAGAAGAATGAGACAAGGCCAAAAATGAGCAAAAACTAGGTGGACATGATTTTCTGAAACTGCAAGCTTAGATGGGTGCCTAAACGCAGATTAAGAAGATGATTATTTCTGACTTGTTTGGGTGTTTCTGAAATTCCACACCCACGCAGGATTAAGGCATCCATTTTAAGATATTGATCTGAAGAAATGAAAAATATTATTACTAAATAAGTAATGACACAGTCTTCCACTGCCCCATGTTCAGCTAGAAAAGATGTTTGAATCTCAGAAAGTAATTGCCATCAATTTACTGGAACATAAGAACCTTCTGCACCATATGAAAACCAACAGAGTTTATTCATGTTTCATGTAGAAAAAAATTAGACTGGTCGGAGATACCCTGGCTGTTTATACCTGGGTGGAAGGGATATACTCAGCAATTCAGAAAGGTTGAAATCTTATGAAAGC
>VWZG01007479.1:0-10088 GCA_013396735.1 Grallaria varia
AGGTTCAGACCCAAAATAAAGGGGCTATTCATCGCTTTTATTTGAGTTCATCATATTTAACTGAATCAGTGACAAAAAAGACCTATAAAGATTAAATTCTGACATTAAAAGAATACTCCTACGTTGTAGCAGAACATGGGCAAACACAAACTAATTATTAGCCTGCCATTAAATTTGAACAGGGAAAATGTCAAATGATTGAAATTTATTTAATGAAGAAAAAGGAGGAAGAACACAGATGGAAATCTGCTTTTAAAATTTGAAAATATGTTTTCTCTTTATTTGATACAGGAAAAACCCAAAATGTTTTGAACATTCTGTCCAAAAGTACAACCATGTCATGCCTGCATCTATCAAGGATGCTTAGAGTGTACACAAGGGATATTCAGGCTTTTCCTTCACTCATTCAGTCAGAGAGCTGCTGAGTCTAATTCTAAGTTCAAGATAGTCTAAGATATATCTCTGATGGCAGAGCAGATAAAGGTACTAAATCTAAGTAGGGTTATAGGTTGTTTCTGCATGCTTCACAGCTATACCTAGTCAAATAAATTGAGTGGAATTTATGTCAACTGAACAAAAATGCCAGTTGCTTTCATTGTTTAGACAACATAAAAATCTTTCTGGTGGAAAATTGTCCACCAAACAACATTTCAGCGTCAGAGGAAGAGAACATTTTTTTGTATTATCACGTAACAGTCAAGGACTATGTAGTTTCTACCTCAAATACTATTTTGACCACTAGATAAAAAACTAAGACCAATTTTCTTGCAATACAATTTTAACTTCTTTTGTTTAGTTGTTTTGTTTTGGTGGAGGGTTTGGGGTTGTTTTTCTGTTGTTGTTTCCCTCATCAATTAGAACAATTTATATGATAAAGACGTGGAATTTTTTTTCCATAAAAAAATCTTATTTACTCTTTGAACTCATCCAGTTTCTCCTGGAATATACTTTCTGAAGTCACTCAAGGCTGCTATTGTAATCTCCCATCATATTTTCTAAGAGATGAACACATAGTACTTGTTAATTGACAGAATTTTCTTTCAAGAAGTCAGAACAGTTTTTGTTGTAGTGTATCAAATGATGCTTAATTTTCTTTCTGCTTTTCTCAGGTTTGACCTTGAACTGAACTTCCTTATATCGGAGCTGTTTAATGAGCAACCATATTTCTCTCCTTCGTCTGCTCCACTTTTGATATACCAGAGACCAACAATCACATTAATCCTGCACTTTACAGACTTTCCATGGGGGCACAATTTGTATGAATTTGTTTCATCTGTAGATGCCTGACATGGATTGAAGTGGACTTACTGCTTCTGATTCAACTTTACACCATTTGTCTGTACCCACTGGCCAGCCCATAATAAATAGCTGTTTTCAGTAAAGTAGGTCATGCTCCTTAAGCAGCCCATGCTTTGAATATTAACCCAGAGGAAAAAGACATCTCTTCCTTCAGTGAAACACTGCTCTGGGACTGATGAGAGCAGTAGGTGAGCTTGGTCAAGCTCTCTCTTCTATTGGTGGCTGCAAAAAACTTCCCTCTGAGAACACAGTTACTCTGCAACACATCTGCTGCTGTCATGTTCTGCTGCTGTTGCGGTCTGCCACAGTCACAAGCTTCAGCCCTTGTTGCAGAGAGAACCTCAACTCTTGTAAGTCTTACCATGACAGTGAGGTTTGTTGCTAAGTCTGGACTCTGTACGTGGGCTGCCTCATTTCTCCTACTGTACTAGTGTTGGCTTAGGTGCCATCATTAGCCCAATCCACAATAGGTAGAGATAGGAAAATGGTTAGTCTTCTTCAGCTAGAGAAAATGGGACAGGCTGTTTGAATAAACTGCAAGAATATAGCTTTGCCCTGAAACATAGTTCAAGATTATTTCCTCCATTCAGCTTACTGAAGGACACGTAGCAAACATGGTAGGAGTTTGCAATACTGTGTACCTGAGTTAGTCTCCTGATGTGTCCAAATTTAGGCAAGTGACCACAGGGGACCTTATTTTCTGAAAAGGTAGATGTCTTTGTTCCCATTAATGTCACCTGTTACTATGTAGTCAAAGAGACACTGTTATACAACAGTTTTGTACCTTTTTGTACCTTTTTAAGTGTCAAGAAAAACAACCTTCCTGTCCCTGGTGACCCTGTTACCAATGACTAACCTAACTTTGTGATCTGACTTTGTTGAGAGCTGAGATTATGAAGTTTCACAATCAAACAAGGATTTAAGTGTTTTCATTTTTATGCATGTGTGTCTGAAACTTTTGCCTCTGTTCTTATATTTACATGGGGATCTGAAGGCTATCATATTAAACACAGTCAAATTCATGACACATAAATATAATTTTTAAAATTTACAATATAGCACCTTTATATTCATCAGTTTTCCCAACATGTTGTGTTCTGCCTTGGTCTACTACATTTTTCTCAATATGAATACAAAATTATGGGAAAAAATAAACACTGAAGAACAACAAGCTTGATGCAGTACCTTGAGGTGTTGTTAGAGATAAGCAGCAGTTTGTACGGAGGGAAGATGATTAAAGGAGATCAAGTCAATACATAAGATAAAGGAAGACACAGAGAAAGCTATGTTCTGCTATTTTTCTGAAACATCAAGTAAAAAGTACATTCATGATGAAAAGTCAAGAGTTGGAGGCTCATTGGTGATGTCTCACCCCCTCTGGCTAGGTGTGCTGCAAGCTGGCATTTTGAGACTGTCATAGTCCAAAATATAATTAATCTTTCAACAGAGCAAAAAAAGATCTGAGGGCTGAGGCAAAGCAAAGAGCTTAGTCCTTCCCAAGAAAAGGCAGTAGTGTCAGAGCAGAAGGAAAATGAAGTTGGTTTCATTAGAAAGATTTACGTATTATGTAAAAAAGAGGCCCCTGAGTTTTGATATTTGTTCTCAAATTTAAAGAAAAGACAGCTGCCTTAGATTCCTTTGGCCAGGCAGTTGTGAGAAGCATGTGCTGAACAGATTGCTAATTAAATAAATGCATCTGAGAGGAAAAGGCAGCCAAATAGTCACAGCCCAGATCTCCATGCTCTCAGTACACCCTGAGATCTGACCAAACCCTGTTTATGTCTACTTTGGGGTAGAGGTGGATTTCTGAATGGGAGTTCAGTTACCAGTGTGAGATCAAGGGAGTTTCTGGACACGTTCCTTGGGCTACATGGCAAGGAGTGCACCCTGCATGCAAGCACAGTGTCCAGCTGTCACTTCTGTCTCTCCCATCCCCACCTGTCAGGGGCTCACTAAAATGGCAGATGAAAGCAAAATAGAGGTAAGTAAATGGCCTATCATGCACCACAGCTCTGTGCTCACTAGCTTTCTGGATTCATCTAATTAATAAACATCAATTTTCCATGCAAAAAACTTAGAAATTCAAATCTTCGCACTCATATCATCATCAAAGGCTCATCTTTATCTCAACCATAGAATCTTAACGGTGCCACAGCTGTCCTCATTGTAAATGGTAAATCCTCGTGAACAGTATTATGTTGCTGTCATGTTTGTGATTATTATTTCACGTTACTTACTGATAATTTAAGTCCTTTCCTCACTGCAGCTATGCTGACAACACATTTCTATTCTGTACCTACTTGAAAAAAAATTATGTCATTCTAAAATGTAAGAAATGCTTTAAAAATCAATCACATTTGTATCAACTAGGTAATAATAGCAATCTACAAATGTCAATACTTAATAATCCGAATGATTGCAGAACCTTAAGGTACCTAAAAATGAGATAATGAAAACAGAAATTAAAAACGTCAAGGGGAAAAAAATTACAGCAATTTCCAAGGCATTAAATGCCTGAACATTGCCTGAATTGTTTACATTTTAAGGTATTTAAACCTTGATACCATGGCAACTACTGGAAACAAGATTTATTGTTTCAAACAGTTGCACATGCGAGATCCTCCTTTCTCATGAGATACAGAAAGAAGAGTTTGCCTAATAGGGAAGCAGAGGAAAAGAAAATTTGTTTACTTGTATTTAATTTGCCTGTAACTTGAGACTCATGAGGAAGGAGATTTTTAAAATGCAGGATGGTCTGCTCCTGACATAAGTGTATATCCTTACAGAAAGAAGACAATCCCTCGGATGTCATTTGTCATAAATCAAGGGGTATGAAATGTGCAGAATCAAACTAAAGTAGTTTTTATTTAGCAAGAGCCTGTAGCAATAATACTCATTCCTCTGGAGCTGTGGAAGTTTTGCACAACAGCCAGCAGACTGGGTAAGTCAAACACCATCAGTCAAACTTCTTAAGGCCCATTTTATGGGTTTCCTAAAGCTTTGTCCCTGTGCTAAGCAAAAATTATTTTGGGGCTCCTGCTTATCTCTTTGAAATCACAAATTCAGTTTCTGGGTGAAAACACTTTCACCCTGCACCCCTGAGAAGGATGAGATTTCAGCAGTGTAAAGCCACTGTCAGCACAGCTATGCTCTCTGTTTGTGCCTTGTGCAGTTGCCAGTGACGTGATGAAGCACCAGTAATTCCCTGTTTCACCTATCCATGCACAGGTGATGTTCAGCACACAGGCAGATCCCCTTCCAGATTCCATAATGGGATATCTCCAGTTTTTAAATGTACCACACACTAAGACAGATAAGTCACAAACCCTATTTCACTTTTCACTGTAGTAAAGCATGTCCAATGACAGAAAAATGGCACTTTTCCAAACATATGTCGGTTTGAGATGTCATCCCTGCAACAACTCACCTACCTGCTACGCTCAGTATTGTCTCTTGGCTAAAAAATGGCTAACTGAGTATTTCAGACAGACAAATGATCATATAGTACTTTTTAGAACTTAATAATAAATCATAAGAAATACATAATGCAGCTATCACATGGGAATTAGTTTCAAAACAGACTTTATTAAGTCCCTCCATAAAATGATTGAGTGATTACACTTTTTTTCAAAGGTCTTATTTCACATTCAAAACATTAACATACTTCAGACTCTTTAACAAATGGCCACTCTAGTCCACTGAGCATCTTTTTGAACAAAAATTCACTTGAGGAAAGGGAGAGAGCCAAACAAAGAAAATATGCATTGACCCAGCTATCTAAAAGACATCCACTAATTACAGAGACAGAAAGAAGATCTCTCTAACAATACAACAACAATAAGCTGTATTGATGCTGGCTAAGAAGCATGTAGTATTCAACCATATTGCCTTTGCAAAAGCCGATGGGCCATGCATCCTGCAGGCTGCATTCTCTGATAACAATTGCTTGTTTAAAATGACCAAGGTGAGCGCAGGTGAGGTGCAGAAGTAAGGCACATTTTCTTTCACAAGCACAGGCTGCATGACAGTAAGATAAAGGTTGGTAGATAAAACCTGTATTTATAATAGGGGGAATGCAGGCTACCCTCCTGCGTTTTATGGCTTCACTCCCTTCCTTCTGCACAATCTTGATTTTTTTTTTTTCCTTTCCTTCTTCACAGAAACATCCTGAAAAAGTCAGCCTCTAGCCTACCTTGCTCCCTGGCTGAGGGTGGTGGGATGGACCCTGGGTGCCAGGTCTTGATCAGTCTTTGGTGGAATCATAACCTGAACAAAAGCTGAACAAGTAAAACAGGTATCCTCATGTGTATAAAGAATTTCACAATATTTTCTGCATATAGTCATGGTGATTTTGGAACAACAAGTGCAAGATCCAGGAAAAAAGTGGCCCTAGTTGAGGAAACGCATTTTTATCCCCATGTGCTTGGAAGATAAAGCTATTTTCAGTTCCTCACCTGTCATTGCTCCACATCCTCCACATGCTATGAACAAATGTTATCAGTCAACTTTTACTTCACTGCAGAAAATTGCTGACCTCTTTTGGAATTTTAAAGACAGAGTCTTGGGTTATGAGGAATTTTATATATTAATGAAAATAAGCATATATTAAAGAAATAAGGTCTCTTAGTTCCATGGAATTTTGAACATTTTTAAACAATGAATGAAGCAAACTGAGACACTGATACTCATACATGGATGAAGGTGTAACAAGGATATTATCTCTCAGTGCTATTTCCTCTCCTAACTTTTTGATCCAGTATGTAATTCTGTAGTTTCTGCTTACGAGGGAAGGATCTTTCTCTTTAAAAGAGATTATAAACTTGTTATAATTATGTATTTCTCTTTGGAGGAAGTCCATGCGGCAGATAGAGTGTCACAGATCTGAATTTTTGATCATGTTCTGTGGTCTGCCTAACTCCTTGGAAGAAACTGAGAGTGAGGCCCTTTGCACCCAGGAAATGGTGAAATTTGGAGACAATCATATCTCTAGTGACTCATCAGCATGCTTTGAAAATACAACCAAGATTTATGTGCACATTTTGTGATGTTAAGAGCTGATTTCCTGCTTTTTCCTGAGGCTCCCTGAAGTTTTCTTTCCACTCTGACTGTGAGAACCAATTCAGGCAGGCAGTTTTACTCATTTAGGCAGTAATTATTCTGAAATTTTGCAGCATTTATGTTCGTTTGATGCAATCTTACATAAATACCTGCTAGTACGCACTGTTCAGGGTCACTCTGATATTGTATAAGATCTCAAATAGAATAACAAAGCCAAATCTGCAGTTCCTTGTAGGAATGGCTCCACAGTTCACTCTAACACTCTGCTGTGCAGAGCTGGCACAGAAATAAAAAAGTTTCCTTAAACAAGCAATTGATGTTTCATAATATATGGGAATATGTTTTCAGCTCTCAGATGTTCATGGCCCTTCTCAGACAGGAAGACAAACTGTCTTTTCCCCAAGATGCAACATTTCTTTCTTTAGCTCAACTGACTCAGAGAGTCTTTCATAAATTTTGATTTGGACAAACTACTGAAACAGCATATGTATTCAAAATTTTAATCAGACTTATATGACACGGGTTTGGGTTTTTATTGAAGGGTCATTGGGTTTGTTTCTTTCTTGTATTACAAGTAGGTATTCTCAAGAATTTTGAAATAATTTTCCCACTTGACTTTGACTAGCAATTCATCTCCAAGGATGAATGCCCCTTGCCTACTGCAGTGCAGAGCCTTGGCAGCCAAACTGTTTTTCTACCCATATTTCATCTGAAAAAATCTACGATATTTTATGCTGCCACACATCCTTCAAAGACATCACGGGCCCAGCTTGGACTCCATATCATCCCTGAGCCAGTTTGTGCTCACACCTCCTATGGTGGCTTGACCTCGTTCAGCAACTGAACTCCCACCCAGCTGCTCATTTACTCTCTCCTACCCTGCCCTCCACCCAGCAGGATGGGGGAGAGAATCAGAACAGCAAAAATACTAAAAATATGTGGTTTGAGGTCAATGCAATTTAATAAGTGAAGGAAGAGGGAAAAAAATCCAAACAAGTGATACATATGCAATCACTCATCACCCCCCACAGGGAGACCAGTACCCAACCTGTCCCTGAGCAACAGCTACCTTGGAAAGATCTGCCTGCTCCCATCAACTTATTTTCCTGAGCATGATGTCATATAGTGTGGCATATACCTGTGGGCAGTTTGGGTCACCTGTGAGTTGGTGTCTGCTCCTAACTTCTTGCCCACTGATAGCCGACTGTCTGAGGTGAACAGAGTGAGAAACACAGAAGGCCTTAAAACTGTGAAAGTACAGTTTGGCAATAGCCACACCACTTATGCATTATCAGCAACGTTTTAGTCAAAAATCCAAACCACAGTGCTCTACAGGACCCGGTGAAGGCAATTAATTCGAGCCCAGCCAGATTTAGTACAGTCCTTATACTTCAGTGGTAAAGAAAAGACTTGGATGGAGATCTCTGAGCTACTGAGCTCACACAGAAGCCACACATAGCTGAAACACAGAAGACTTCATCTCAGCTAGGTCAGTCAGTCTTCATGAGGTGCAGCTCTACTGCAGAAATGCTACAGGCTGCAGAAGCACAATTTCATGAAAATTAGGCTGTTTCCAGCACCAACGCTAGCTTGCTTGTTGCATATTTAAATAATATAAACAATCACATTTTTGTCTTTCTGCATGTGATTTCTTGATACTTGCTATCTCAACATGGTGCAAGGCTGTGGGAACAGCCCTAATCTCTGTATTAATCTCGTAACTCCATTGTAAGTTTGTAATGTTTTAGGAAGGAGAATATGATCTCCAAAAATTCACAAAACCACAAACGAACATCTCAGCTAAGGACAACTAACCACTCTACAACTCTAACCCCCCCCGACAAATCTGAAGCTATGCCTGTGTTGTTCTTGCTGTGTTTTTGCATTCCGTGTTTTAAAATAGACTGTAGTAGCTGGTATTATGCAGCTGCACTCAGCAGCCTTGTTCTGATAGAATGATATACCTGATACCATGTCCTCAGTGCTTTTGACAAACATAAGCATATTATTTATTTCCTAGCTAATACAGTCATCATGAAGAGAATATCCCTTTTCTTGGTTGTAGCCAGGTACATACTTGAGGACTATTGCCATGTTTTCCATTTCTCTGCCCTGTTTTCATTTCTGTGGGTGATTCAACACCAGTTAATTCAGGTTTTTCAGAAGTCACTCTTTGTAGACCTGTAGTGATTCCTATAACTCTCTTCTCTCCAGTCTTTCTTAAATCACAATGCCTCAAAAAAGACAGAAAAGGACTGCCCTGCAGGGTCAGATTGGTAGGTCCATCTATCCCTCTATTCTGGCTTCAACAGTGAAAATTGGAAATGAGCACAGGCAGCACACAAGCCTGGCCACTTAGTCTGTGCTAAGTAGAACAAATGGATTTGGATTATTATTGCAGTGTATAGCATTACTTATTTATCTCTCTGTGAAGTTAAACCACTAACCACTGGGGTACAAACATGAACAGAGGTATGCCTGTGACTTAACAGAATAGCTCACAAATTAGTCTGAAAGTCAGAGGCCTAGTAAGTCAGACACAGAATTATCAGTGGCACTATGAAGTGTTTTCCAGTTTCATCTGCACTAAGGGGAATCAGAAATAAATCTGAAATTTTTCCTAGTGTCACGCAATCCTTTTGCTTTCAATGTCAGAAGAAACCAGAAAATTTAGAAATAGTTGAATGACTAAATATCCAATGATCTGAATTTTTTAAAAAATAAGTGGATTCTGTTTAAATTTTGGATGAAAATCAAAGATTTACTTTAATTTTACTCTTCTTAAAACTAACTCACTGATAAAATGATGGCAATCCAAAGACTGGTGGCCTCAGTAATAAAGAAGTATAGTTAAGACATGTAAAATGAAGCTAAAAGACAGGTGAATAACTACTGATGGGAAAATGAGTTCATAATCACTCTGGGGATTATACAGTAAACCAAACCATTAAAAATGTCTACACCCTAACAACAGAAATATTTGTCTGTTCAAGCAGCATAGGTTTTTCAGAAAAATTATTAGAAATGGTATTGTTTCTATTGCAGGTTTACAAAAAAGAAATATTGATTCCAGATGACAGACATTATATTTTTTAATGTGCCCCATTATAAATTTACTTCAGGCACTAATACGCATCTAAAAAAACTATCTCCCTGTGTATTTAGTTATAAAAATGGTTTTTCCTTTGCCAACAACAATTTATTCCTCTACAGAAGAGTGTATATGGCCCAAAATACATACACATTTCTTAGTCAGAGTCACTCCTGCTGTTGAAACCGGACATCCTTCACTCTTGGACCATGGAGTCAGCTCCCCCAATATCTCAATATCACTGAGGTAAGACAGGGAACTCACAGTGTAGACTGCTGGCAGTACAAATCAACAGGTGAGGGGCAGCTTGTAACTGACGTGCAGATTAAGAGAAACAGCTAAAAAGTAAAAGTTAACGTACTGTGAATGTAGCACTGATCTCATGGCTAGGCTTTGCGAACGAAGATTTGGGAAGGGCTCTACCCACACTTGCTGCAAGCGCGCTGATGGCTAAAGAGGCCGATGCGAGATAGGCAAGTCTGGTTGCAAAAGGCACAGCAGAAAGTCTCCATAGGCGGTGTTGGTGAGGCACGGTTCTTTCTGCGTTGTCTTTTCTCCTCCAGACTGATTCTGCGTGCAGTCTCAAAGGAAGCAGCAGCGTTATAGATTGTGGTGTTTCCATGCCTTCCAATTGGAGGCC
>VWZG01007480.1:0-31938 GCA_013396735.1 Grallaria varia
GGAAGGAAAAAAAAAAAGAATTGGGCTTCTGTCTGTGTGAAAAGTACAAGTTTGGCTTAAGAAAGTATCTACAAAGTACAGAAGGACCAACTGCTCGAGTTTACAAAAACTACCACTTCTACCACATATGTCCACCTAGCTCCTGAGAGGAAATTCACTGCTCAGAAACCTGATATTCTGCATGCTCTAATTAAGGAAAAAGGAAATAGCTTTCGGTCTCTTGTGCAAGGGCCAATGAACATAAGTCAAACACTCACCTAAAACCATGAAAATACTTTGAAAAAAACTAAAACAAACATTCTGCTAATTTCCCAGCTGTACATCCAGTAATGTTTCTGGTATAAAGGGAGTGGGTAGGAAAGACACAAATGATTTAGTAATGTGAAAGACACACCTTAATAATCCATCCTCAGCCCATTTTATGCATTTGTGATGGAGAGATTTGCCCTGTGCTGCCTTAGCAGTGCTCCCAGAGTGGCACAAAACAGGCAGTGTCTCACCTCAAAAAAGCCACTTTCTGTGAAGGGTTGTGGTTCTCTAGTCATAGTTATTTCTGTGGCACCTATTAAATGCTTAGGTAAAGTTAGCAAGAGTCAAGGGATATACAGCCCAGTAAGCCTTTATCTACTTCCTGAGCTTTCAGGAAGAAAGTATTCCTCCTGCAAGGATTTAGGAAACTCCAAAACATCTTTCACACTGAAAACCCATTCTGTCTCTGGTGTAACTTGTTATTTGTTTCCAGCCAGCTTATTGACAGTGAGTATTCATCACATTTGTATGAATGAAGGGAAAAAAAATGCTAGCCAGAAATATCATTTACGTGCACATGTCCAGTTTCCCTGAGCATCCCAGTTCTCTGCCCCAGTCCAGCCTCTCTGAGCTCATCAACAGCGCTGAAAGAAGGCAGGTTCTGAGATTTGAGATTGCAATCAAGGGCTGTTCATTCAACAAGCCAGCTACCAGGTTTTTTCTAAATCTAGAGACTGCTAAGAACACAATTCAGTTTTTCAGTGTGAATGCACTTCATTTTCTTTGGGCCAGTGGAATTGAAAAAGTGACACTGACAGGAAAGGCATTACTAGTCTGCAGATAAGACCTGAACACTGCCATGTGTGATGCAAAGAGATGGCCATGCATTCTTATGCACCTTCTGCCTTAGCTACAACAACATAAGAAATGTAACCTTCTTATTTATTACATTCCACCGATGTCAGTTCAGTGTAAGACATGCTGTTCTTTGATGTACATGCTATAGGATATCTAGCCCCTTCTATCATGATATGCAAAATAAGAGACAACTTCAAAAATAGGAAGTAAATGCTGGTTTCCTTTTTGAGCGTGCTTTATTTGTTGATCATTTACTGGGAAAGGACTAAACTCTGCTGAAATGCATTGATCTGAAAATACTGCTATAAGCTATGTTACATACCAGGGCAAAGCAAAGAACTCCAAAATATTTACAAGGTGTGCCTATGCAATACCTTCAGAGAAACTGCAATATTTTTACACCATTATGCATCTGTTTACCTTGCTTGTTGTCCTCCTTTTCCAAATATAAGACCTTGGGAACATGGAGAGGCAGAGTCTTTCTTAAGGCCATACAACTGCCATTGACAGAGTTAGGGACACAGCTCAGGCCCTGCAATCCTACCAGAAGGAAGGCAACAAAACCAGGCACCTTGGTTTTTTTCTTCTTTTAATTTCCATCTACGCCTCCATGTGTTTTGATCTGCCTCATTCAGTGTTTAGCATAACACTGTTTCAAATCCTGGCTTTCCAGAAACACAACTGCTTTTTATCTTGAACTTCTCCTTGCAAGACCAAGCAACTACACAAACAAACACACTTAATCTTAATTTGTGCCTGAAAGTTCCTCCTTCCCCTGCTGTCCCAAGTACTGTTAGAGTGTATGTCTGGAAAAATGAGAGGAAAAATTACACAAAAACTTGAGATACTGCCCTGTCTTTTTCTGGCAGGATAAAAACATTACCTACAATTCCAGTTTCTTCTCTTGGGTCAGAGTGCATAATGTCACGAGCTACAAAACCAGTATTTCATAAATCATTTCTATTCATTGTGTATCCATTCTCCCTCTAGGACAGCAGTACCTTTACCTCTCACCCTCACCTGATTTAACAAATGCAGCCTTTGCACTGACAAAAGACACCAAAGAGGTAAAAAAAAAAATCCAAGCCATAAAGAGCTACACATTTCAGGAAGAAAAAAGGCCCAAAGCCCACAGTGATTGCTCAGTGGCAGATGATATCAGCAGAATGTCACAACTGCCTTTTCACCCCCCACCTCCATTTCATCTCGAATACCTGGCACTGCCAGGACCTGCTCTAACAGAGCAGAAATTCCTCTGCCAGCTCCAGCTGTCAAAAGCTCGAGCCAACGTGCCCAACACAGCTGGATTGGTTATAGTAAGGTTATAACTTACTGAAGGACCCTCAGCCCCAGCTACACATCTTTGCACTGCCCAGGTGCCCCTGCAAAGGGAGAAGTTGTACCTCCCTGTGCAAGCCTGGCCACCTATAATCTAGCTGAAGCAAGCAAGAAGCAGCATCTTTTACTTCACAAAAAACAAAGTCTATAATTTGCAGTGTGAGCTCCATAACAAGGTCTTCGCATTACATTGCATATCATAACATCTTTTCCTTGCCTTCACAAAGTGTCCCATGCCAGAGAGCAGCTCCAAATTTTGAGGCCCCAAAACCTTGGCACTACCAAAGGCAGGAGGATGGAGTAGATGTGGCAACCACTGCCCACCAGTACGCCCAGACCTACACAACCCCTTCCTGAGCCAGGTCTTTTCCTGCACATGACACGTCATTAAGCAGGAACGTAGCAAACACTGTGCTGCTTCACCTCGTGGCTCAGAGCAGAAGGGCTTTCTGTAGCAGGGAATTCAAGGCTAAGGGTCTGAGGAGCAGGAGATCTTTAAAAGCTCCTCTGCTTGTCATTTGCCGAATTTCCATTTTTGAGATGAAATATAGAGGCAGTTCCTCATCTCTTCATCTACTAAAAAAGATCAACCAGCTCAAGTTTCTGCCTAACTGCAGTACCTGGTATTTAGGAAGCGCCTCTCCAGAGTTTCTTGGTGCATTTTCTGACAATTGACACAAGGAATCACTTACAAGCTTTTTCAGGCTCAGAAATAAATATCAGTTATTCAGACACAAGTCTGCAATTACTGGTGGCAGGACAATAAAGACCATATGATTTTCCTTGCTAAGCAAAAGTCAAATGAAATGGATGAAATAATCATGTTACATCAAACACTCACATTCCAGATCACCTTCCTGCTCATGTCTCCACACACTTTCAACACAGAAGAAATCTCATCTTTTAGGTAAATAAACACATAAAGAAACCAATAAATAAATTAGAAACTCCACGGAGTAGACAGATTATTATCTCATCACTTCTTTTTTTCCTCTTTTTTTTTTTTTTTTCCCCTCAAAGTTCTTTTGTTCCAAACTGAATTTATTACACCTGAAAAAATTTAAGCACAGAGTATCCTGAACTCTCTGGAAGAGGGAAGCTGCTCAGTCATGACTATGCTACTCTTTTAGCCTGGTTTTAATTTGATTTAAACTAATTCAATAATTTGATTTAAGGCAAACACAGAAACCTGGCAAGAGTGGATGCAACAGAACTAACTGGGATACTATTCAAAACCAGCAAATATAAATGCATTTTAGAGAAAAAAGCCTCTCCTGTCTTGAGCTAAATGCAATGTATGAATAGTTAAAGTTACAACAATAAACGATCACTTTTTTTTTCCTTTTCTTTCCAAAGGCAAAACATTGTAATTAACCCTCAAAGAAAGTCATCAGCTTCCATATTGCTCAGTTTTCTGTCCTTGAGGCATTTATGGCAAACATAAGCCCTGTGAGGCCCCACAATGTAGAAACACCCAAGTGCAGGTGTGCCTGTGGATATTTGTCATTTTTTTCAACATTTCCACCCTGTGGCTGCTTATCTAGCCCGCCCTCTCCTTTCTATATTAATCTCTGTTTATTCTGCCCTTTGGCAGCGAGAGGGAAGGACGGACACATGCTCCTGTTTATGGTCCTCTGGATCCCACCCAGTGGCTGCGCTTTGACTCAACAAACACCAGGAGAGTCAGCGCTGAGAAGAAATGTGCAACTTCCCAGGCACACTGCCTGGAAGGAAATGAGCTGTGCTCTGTAGGGAAAAGGAAATTGCTTTGGAAGTCTAGACCGAACCCTTCCCTTTCCATCCCTCCTCCTGTTTCCCGCTTGAATATATGTAAGACAAAACAAAAGGAAGCTGGAGAATGAAAAGGAATGATTGAGCAGAGTTTCCATCTCTGTGCGTAATAAAAACACAGCCAGATGAGGATTTAAACAGGGGTGAGACAGCAGCTAGAGGAAAGGTAGGGAGGATGCAGGACTAGAGAAGCCCCTCAGAGAGAAGGATGTTGGCAGGGTCTGGTGCAGCAAACTGGGAATCAGCAATGTGGTGCAATTCAATACACTGCAGGCAGCCACTGCAACCCCCCTCTGGGGCTGGACTGCTCTTCAAAATGCAGTAAGTAAAGCAGCTGTTGGTCTGGCTGCCTAGAATGGTGACAGCAGAAGGGAAAAGGCAAGGCACTGAGGAAACTTCCTCCGTTTTCAGACTGCCCCCAAACTGAGTAAAAAAAGCAGGTGTGAAATAGGATTGGAAGAGCAGAAAAGGTTGAAACAATCAAATGAACCCAGGTGAATTCTAAAAGAAGTCCATAGTGACTCCGTGAACTAAGAGGGAGAAGAGAGAGGTCAGACAGACTGACTAACAAGGCTTCAATTTGGCAGGAAAGCCAGGCAATAAAAATAATAAAATAAAAATATTAGAGGTAAGAAAATATAAATATATTATAAAAGAAAATTAAAGAATCACCAGGTAAGTTTGGTACTATTTGATTCAACTGTGGACCAGATAATACAAGAGCAAGCTAAGAAACTTATCCTGATTTCAGGGGGAAAACAGGGACCAAGAGACTGGACAAAAGTCTCTGGGTATTGAGAAAGCATTACCAGGATGGGAAAAAATCTGACTATAAATTTAGAAAATTTTTAAAGCAGCTCTGCAGAAGGAGCACCAAGGAAAGGAATCCTATGAAGGAGAAAACAAGAAAACACAGGTGCCTGTGAGCATTTAAACTAAACTGCAGCATAGACTATCACTGAGTTTCACTAACTTGCTTTATTTCCTGTTTAAATGAAAGGATATATTTTGTTTGAGTTTGTTTGGGTTTGATAAGGAGCAACAAAAGGGGAAAGAGTGGGAAACCAATCCATCATCAAATTCTTCTGGTGCGCATCTTGGGAATTTAGCACAATCTGAGCACTCTGAATTCCTGCTGCAGAGTCACTGCACCTTTTGTGACCTTCCCCCCTTCCCCACATAGGAAAAGGAAACCAGACTTACATCAAGAGAACAGGGGGCTGGAAGATCACAACTTTCTATTACTTGGGATCAGAGCTCAGGCATTGCCCTTCGTCTGCTCTTGGCGATGCAAACCAATACACGTGGCAGCATCTCAGCTTCTTCTGTCCCACTGCCTAAGGAAAAAAAAAGAAAAAACAACATTTTGAACCACCCTTTAGCCCCTACTGGCACATGTCCCATATGGAGCAGGGGAGAGGAAAGGGAAGGGGTTATGGGCCAACGTATCAGTCAAGAGTTCACAGAGAGGAGCCTGCTAAAACCACAGCGCTCATATCCTGAGATTGTACTGCACTGCAGCGTGTGCTGGAGCTTAATGTTAGCTTTACTAGTTGTAGTTTTTCCCAGTCAAAACAAAATAAATATATATATATACAAAGGAAAAAAAAGGAGAAAGAAAAATAGGCTAAGAGAGGTTGGTTTGGTTTTGTTTCTGACCAAGTACAGGAAAGAAGTTTTATTCCTTAAGGAAAATTCTCAGGAGTGGGAATGAATGTGAGGATTGTATGTCTGAATCCTGAATCATCCTGTTAATTCCCTAAAACCCACACTGTGTGGGGTTCAGATAATATTTTCAGATAGGAGAATTTAAAAAAATAATTGATATTTAATTAGGGGGAAAAATAAAAGGGAAACAAAAGAAAGAAGTGGTTTAGAGCTCCTCCCTTTCTAAATCACAGTTGGACCCAGAAAGCCCAGTTTTGTTTTCAAACAAAGTCAGCAAATTGCCCTTGAGCTGGTCAGTTCCAGTAATTGGCATCAGAGTAATAACAGTCACTCAGTCGGTTTCCCCTTTGCCAGACCAAAAACAGCCTTTCAGCCAAATTCTTCCCCAAAGTGTTTATTTCAGCTGAAGCGAGTATAGTTACACTGCAGACACATCTTTTCCACAGCTGGAAAATGTACACCTCTATACATAGCATTGTTTCCACACCTCTCTCTGCATATTCAGAGTTACCACTAGATGTATTATAGATCCTAGGGAATAGATCTTCCCAATAACCAAAGGCATCTCCTCCCTTTCTTGTCAGGCACAGCAGCAAAAGAACTACTTTTATCAGATGCTGTTTGCCAGTTATAGGCTCTGTGTTGTTTACAGCATATTTTTAATACACTGCAGGAAAAATATCCATTTACCATACAGTCATGGACACTTATCCTTATTACAGGGACTAATAAATCAATATGAAAGCACTTTTTATAGTAATTTGAGTCAGGTACATAGTTTCATCTACCTGAAAAGCATAAAATCATCAAAATCACAATAAATTTTCCAGATATTAAGTCAAAGAACCCCTGTTTAACCACCTTGGAAATGCCAAGTGGTAGCCACAACATTATTCAGTGTACTTAGAGTGCAGAGAGCCTGAAGTGAGGGATGAAACTTGGTGTGCAGTCTTTCCAAGGCACCCCATCACCAGGACACTGAGGATGTTGCTGAGAGCAAGGCAGCTGGGAAAGAATGTTCCATCAGCTTCTTCTAAGAGAATAGAGACATCACACACAAGAGATTTGAATGATAATAATTTAGAATCATTAAAAACATGTATTTCATGCCACTGTGGTCACTCATGTCCCCTCACAGTCCTTCCAGTCTCGAAGAAGAAGAGAATCACACCTCAGTTTCATCCCAACAACATAAAACAGCACTTTTCCCAAAGTCTGGAAAGGACGTCGGTGCAAGGTTGGTACAAGTTACAAGCCTGGGGGTAGGAGAATAACACTGAGTTGACAGCTAGAAAATACCTGTTTCATAACTTATGGAGAAATTCATCTAAGCAAGTTTACTGGAACAAGAACATTAACTAAAAGGGGCAGGTAAAATAATTTTTCTGCCCATCATTGCTCAGCATGAGATAGTGGAAGGAAATGATGGTGAATCATCTCAGCATGAGATGGAGCAAAATCTGAAGGAATACTGGATATAAACCCCAAAAGAGAAAAGTCAGGGTAAGCTGCTGATGAATCCCAATGAAGTCACAACCAAAAGGGACTGATCTTTAAACTCTGGACTTCACAATATAACACATTTCTTGAATTGCATAGTTTTAATCTGGCTTTGAAAATATAGTAGAAGACTGAACATTTTCCTTTGCCACAATTCCTATTCTGAAGATGGAGCACGTGGCCATACAATTCAGTACAAATGAGACCATATTGTAGTTGTTGTTGCATCTCTAGAACTGCACTTGCATAGGCACGTATGTCCCTGTGCACACAGGGTATAAACCCATTCGTTATATTTATACACAAACCGTGTAAAGGTTTGCTTTAGACCTGAGAAATGGCTTGTGCTTGCAAAAGATGGTTTTCTCCATTAGTTCATCTAATAGAAACATTTCCTGTCTGATCCATACGGCGTTACACTGCTTGTGTTCTAGTGGTATTTACAAACATACAACACAGTATTCCCCTCTCCTTCTTTACAATTCTTTAACCTACTTCAGTTGACTGCAAATAATCACACAGTGCCAACTCATAAAAATAAGACCAAGGTATTCTTTTCACTCACCCACTTGGCTTACTAAGCAACAGTTTTAAAACTATGTAGTTAATTTCCTTGTAAACTAAACGGCGGAATTTATATTTTGTACATAAGCAAAGGATAAAACCTTCACACTGCAACTCTTAAAAGCCCTATAATTTACACTCTGGTGTCATAAACCACCAATAAAATAGTTTAGAGATAGCCATAAAACTATGGTCCAAGTTCAATCTTTTCAAAATCCCCGCTCCCACTCAGCTGGTGGAATCTGAACAAGATTATTGATCAGTGTCAAAGTTCACATGAGGTCCAAACTCTTCCAACGTTTGCCCTTTTTCTGATGGAGCCTCCCAGCTCGGACTCACCCCTGGGACTGGGAGGGGCTGGAAATTTTGCTGCAAACACTTTCATCTCAAGAGATGTCCAACACTGAACCCAAAGTGCTCCGTCTGAAGTACATGGAAATTCAGGGCAAGACAAAGAAAGACAGGACTCTCACTGAACTTCCCTGTGGATTTCTGGTGGGCAGTGATGGATGTGGAATTTGGGGGCTGGTCTTGTGGCAGGGTTGGCCTCAGCTCTAGGTTTTGCTGCTTCCAGAGCCTGCACCTCCGGGGTGATCAGGCAGCATACCAACTAAATCCAAAGTTTCCCCAGCATATCGGAAACATGGTAATCCGTGGAGCCTCAGAGGGTTGAATTATCCATTTTGTGCATGTAAATTTGACTGTCCAACATTACAGGTATTATTCTGAGAGGCTGAATTGCCTGCTTAAGAAAAATGCTTTCATAGTGTCAATAAATCCTTTGGCAGTGTTTGTCAAGGGCATGTTTGCTATTTCTAGGCTGTGATTCAGCAAAATTCTCTCATCATAAACTACCATATAACAGAGCCTGAAAGTAAAAGGATCTCGATATAATGCAGCTCCTTAAGGCTAGTCCAGCTTAAAATCAAGCTCCTCACACCCTTCTCCTTAAATAAAAAACAAAGTCAGAGGAATTTAAGGAAAATTCCATATAATTTTATTTTAACCATAGCAGAACCAACACTTTTATTCCTACTCCTTTTTCCCAAAACTCTTCATAGAACTTTCTCAGGTCAAATTTTTACCATATGCAATCTCTGTGTGCTCTCCATGCCCTCCCCATGCAATTCATTCTTCTTTTCTACAAAATCACACAACATGGGCCCTAACTTTCAGTTGGAACTTTCATATAGCATTGCCATACAAATGAAAGAAAATATTTTAGCAGTTTAATTTGGTTATTGTTTCTTGTGTTCCAGCTGGTATTGCTGCTTATTTTGGATAAGTAATTGGTCTGTAGTCTCAGGCTATATATAAACTTTTACATGACTTAACTAAAACGCAAAGGATATCTTAAAAAAAACCCCAAAAATTAGGGCAAGTACTATGTGAAAATACTTTTCCAAACTGTACTGAAGCCATAGGTCAGATACTGGAGTATCTGTTCTTAATTTATAACACACCTCAGATGCACAAAGTTAGCTTCAACCCTTTCAGACCCTGCAAAATAGTTAAGATTTCAGCACAAACTGGACAATCTCGACATGCTTCTGTTACCCTATTTGTGGCACCATGAATAAGTCCATTGCTGTTTACCATGATTTATTTTGTGTTTGAAGAATAGTGGTAGAAATTCACAAGTAATGGAACATATCAGAAGACTATCAGATATGACATGATTTTCTTTTGTCAGTTTGAAGATGGAGTTGCTTTGGGTACATTGTCAGAATCTCTTAAGTAACACATGACAAGGTGGCATATGTTCTCTTAATGTCACTTTAATCAAAAGAGTAAATCAAGTTTCTTGTTCTTCATGATTTTCAGCAGTAGTTTACACTACAGAAGAACAGTGTAAATGTCTGGTTCTTTAACCCTCTCCAGTGTCCTGTACATGACATCTGAAGGATGGAAGCAGCGTCAGCTCCTCTATGGCCCCAATATTTGGGTATCTACTCACAATTCAAACAAATTCTGAGAGTCTTAATTTAAACCAAGCCTGAGTACTTGTGGTTTTCTTAGCCCACAACCAACTTCCCAGACTTTCAGTTTGCAAAAGTCATCGGAACATTAATAACTCTTCTCCCTCGAACCACAGATACTCCTTTCCCATTTATTCATCTTCCTGTAAACACATTTTTTGTTTCAACACAAAGCAGATACATCCCACACATCTAATCAATATGATCACAATACTTCAAACCCACCTCTAATCAAAACTGCATTGTCCAGACTATTTTTATACACATCTACCACAAGCACGTACTCACAGGAGTGTCTCTGCCATTTTTAGTTGAGTAGGGGAACCTGCATCTTTCGCACATCCCTTTCTACTTGTCAGTGGATAATTTACCTCTCTATATTTAACCTTCATATGTACCTAATACACAGGACTTAGAAACGGTGGACACAGATGAGACATGATGGAAGTTTGTCATTCTGACATGACAGTGTTTGTATCATGTCCCATTTAAACAAGATCCCCAGGCTTACCAGCACACCCTCCTTCTTCCTCTGCCCAGGAGGATCCAAACCCAGGGTAGCATGTCTGATCCCAGCATGCTTAAGTCATCTGCTCTTTTTTGCATTTGTTTATTTTAGGCTACAAATAAATTCCTCCTACCTTGATGCTTTGCCCTCCCTTCTCTACTCAGACCACATCCTTTCCTACAGGTTGTTTTACCCTCACTGAGATTCCAGTGGATCTTGTGCACAGGGCTGTAGAAATACATTGATTTAAACACAGCAGTACTTGGGGGTGGAGGGAGTGTCACAAAGAATTGATTGTAAAGCTACCAGCATTTCAAGCAAGGCTTTATTTTTTTGCCCCCCCCCCCCCCTTTTTTTTTTTTTTTAGTTACCCACACACATACAGTGGACCCCGTAAAACAAGTGTCCCCTTTCTCCCTCATCCAGCCGGATTCTGTGCTGCTCTCACTCTTGACACCACTGCAAGTCTCATGACTCGAAGATGCAGTTCCCAAAGAGAAATGCTCAAAGGGGAATGTCATGACCAGTTGACTACAAATGCTACCATTATTCATCGTTAGGCTGAATTATTCCTGCCCACCATGGATCAAATCATTATGCAAAGGCATGAGCTAAGAATATGGGAAAAGACTGGCAAAAGGCCTCTTTAAGAAGCATGCCAAATTTCACCAATTCATTTAATGAACAAAGCATGTCCATCGAGGTAATCTTTATATATTCCAAAAACTTTAATATTAAAAGGAGTCTAGGGGTTTATTTCTGATCTTCCATGCACACATTTCCCTGACTGACATTTTCAAAAGAGGGGACAAGATATTATAGCAACAACAACACAAAAAAAGAGATTCAGCACTGGTTTTTCCATAACTTCATACACTACTGCAGTCATGTCTCTTGGCAGCGACATTTTAAAGTCTTCAAGAAAAGACCAGAAACAAGGTTGACTTTCAGAATTTTATTTTTTTTTAACCTGAACATTGTCAACGTCATGTTTAGTAGGAATATTTAATCCCTGTTGGTCCATTTCTTCTTTTTTTTGTAGGATCTCTGCAGGAAAGTTTATAAATCAGAAAAAAAAAAATACACTAACAAAATACACCAAGAAAAACCTTCCTCAAGGGAAGACCTCTTTTCAATTAGAGAGGAGACTAATCAAAAAAAAAATGACAGCAACTCATTTTCAGGGCACCACCACTTGAAGACCCAGTTAGCAATTACACACGTACGTGACAATAAGCCACACAGAGCTCGAATATGCTGGAGCTGGACCCAGTCGGGACTGCAGCTCAATGATTTCATGGCAGTGATGTCACCCTGCTGCCTGGGATCACAGGGATGGATCATTGCAGCAGGCTTTGGCACACAGGCACAGCCAGGGGTCCTGCAGGACTGTCCCCACCCTCATATTGTCATTCCTGGCATAACCAAGGGCAAGCAGAGGAGACACGAGGGGGCACCGAGCGAAAAGACCACGCTCGAGATGTGCATGTGCTACAGCCCATGGGCATGAGCAGCATCAGAGGGCGCTGGGATAAAGGAGTTCCATGCACTTGGTTTTTCACAGAAGTACAGGATCTGAAATGAAGCCAGAGGATCCCAGTTTATGAGCACAAGCACGTTGTACCTGACTTCAGACTGACCAAGCACACAACACCAATTTGCTTTGCCAAGGAGCAGCACAAGCTTCGCTTCCCCCCTTTCTGCCTCCCTGTATGGCATCCTTGCCAGGTGCCCCCAGAAGGAGGCATGGAGCAGAGCTGCTGCAGGAAACACCCAGGAGGGACACGGCAGCAGCCACAGCACAGCTCCCCCAGCCAGCTCAGGGCTTCTTCACCTCGCACTGCTGCTCAATTTCCCCTTGGCAAGTTGTTAAACAACCACCTGAATACAGCCAGCCCCTCTCAGGGGCAAAGCCTAAGTGTGTTATTGCACATTTACACAAGGCAGTTCTCAGATTTGAAAATATTTTTATGTAATAAGAGGTAGAAAATAAATTTGCACCACCTAGAGATTAAGTGCATATAGTTTCAGATAAATACCAACTCCCAAAGAAATGGCTTAATGCTTAAAATATTTTTGACAGCATGGCATGTTGCCCACAGGCCCCACAGGTTGCTTTGAAAGCAGAAGCAATAAACGTATAGCAAAAATCTTGTTAATGTATTCATCTTACCCATACCAGCTAGTTTGACTTGATTCAGCAAGCCCTGGAAAGGCAGCAGGAGGTACAGAAAGGGAGAAGAATCTTTAAAGCTGCACTGATTTCATGCATTATCCAAGGTTTGTGTTATGCTCAGGTTTCTAACCCTTCAGCCATGCTAACTTTTAGCCAGTAAAACACACTCAACAGTGTCCACAACTAAGGAATTTATAGTCTGGAAAGGTGGTTTGCTTCCTTCACCTGAGGGCAGCACTAAAAGGCTGGGGGGCTCTCCTGGCCGTGCTGCATCTTCAGCACACAGAGGGGCTCTGGGGGGCACCGAGGGGAGGAACACGGGTCAGGAAGCAGGAGCTGCTCTCCTAACCTGGGCACAGAAGACATGAAAAACTGTGCACTTCGTGAAGGCAAGCCTGCACAGAATGCCTGGAAATTAATGTTTTAGGACTGCAGAAAGCTACACTGTGAGGAAGTTGTTTAAAGGCCACCCATAGGTCTAATAAGTAACAGACTTAGGGAGAGATGGAAGAAGTTGCTTATGCCAAAGGAAAGGAAAAATGCCTTGGAGAAAAAGAAACAAAATCACCTCTCCTCCCATGCCTTTTTCCTTTTGCTCACCTGTAATGTTGAAAAGAAAAAGCTTCACATTTGGTAATCCTGCTACAATACTCCTAGCAGGAAGTGAAGGACAAGGATAGGGGAATTCTATTTACCCCAAAGGTTGGATTTTGTTTTATTTCAGTTCTCTTCAGCTCGTTGTTTTTGCCTAAGGCTTTGAACTTGTTTTTTTTCCCTTTAATGTAGCAGGAGACCCTACAGAAACGAGCTCCAGGTTTAACCCCTTCGGTGCGATCTCCTCCGCTGTGCTCCATGCACTGCTCCTTTGGTGCACGCCCGGCTGACCCCACGGAGAGGGGCAGAGAAATGACCCAAACACCTCCCACCGCCACTGCAGCGATTATTCATCTCCACTGTTGTTCTGAAATCATAAAAGCTAACCCTAACGAACTGCAGCGAAATCCGAGAGCAGGCCAGAACGGTTGATTTTTCACACTCCATTGGCCATTCCCGCTGCCTCCATGGTTTTTTCCCTCTTCCCCTCTGCAAGGCTCTGTCCTCCTTCCCACTCGCTCCCTCTCTGGGGGCTCACAGAAGCCCCCGGGCGGCGTGGCACAGATGTCAGTGCCCGACCTCCATCCCCATGTGTGAAGGGGCTCTGGTGACAGTTTCCATGGCAATGACACCGTGCAGAGAACAGGGAACACAGCCCCACTCGGGGCTGGGCTCTGCACAGAGGGACACGGAACAATAGGACTGAGCTTAGGACATACAGCTCAGCTTTAGGCTCGGAAGGAGTTGCCACCATCACAGAGCATTTCTCTTCACGTTTTCCCATGACTACCGCTTTTTTTTCCTGCAGCCATCTGTCCTTCCTAAGCAAGCATGGAAGAGCACACTTCCAACAGCTCATACGTAGACGTGGCTGTATAAATTCAAACACGCATGCAGACAAGAGACTGTGCCATCTATATATGGTCAAACAGTATTTCCAGTGGCCCCTCTTTACCCTCTAATGTCTGAGAGAGTTTCTTAAGGGCTTTCCTCAGAACCACAAAGCCGGTGCTTTAATTCCTGACCTATTTCCAAAGCTCAGCAAAAGCCAGCACAGATGTATGTTCACCACAGAAACATCCTCTGATTTTGCAAAGCAATTTAAAAAAAAAAAATAAAAAAAAAAATCTAAAGTTGCAAGGCTAAGCACTCTGAAAGCTCTTGGATCAAAAAAGTCATTAGGGAAAAAATAGTTATTGTTTGTTTTAATGCTTTCCTTTTTAAAATAAAGTGATTTTCATTAGATGCAAGAGCTTAATGATTTGAATAAAAACCTGAGGCTTTCAAACCTCCAGTATGGGTATGGCATTTGATAGCTAATCATTTCCTAAGCTTGTGAAAGGGCAGAAACCCCACATTACACAGGACATGCTGCCCAAATGGACGAGCAGGCATGGCTGCCTCCAGGGGGGCTGGAGTCATCCCCTGGAGACAAGCACGTGTTCCTAAATTTGGGGCATGGGACTTCTTGTGTAAGTCTGCAACATGGTACACTGCACATCAGGCTGCTATTCTGAAAGTGCCATGTTTGGGCTGGCCATTGCAGGATCAATCATTCCCCAAGGTTAGGCAAAGAACTGGCATGTTTTCTCCAGTCATAAAAATATTTTCCTGTCTTGCCAATATTGGAGTGTAAAGATCTTTTGCCAAAGCTGAATATCTTACTCAATCCTGCAACTAGAAACATTCTTTCAGAGCTTTTTAGCTCCCTCATATAACTGCCTTCCACAAATGCCAGACATCAAAGAGTAATGTTGCCTGACGAGCCCAAATTGACACAATGACAAACAAGTATCTCACATCATTATATAGTCTTTTTTTAAGCAGCGTGGCAACCTTTCCAGCTATCTGCTCTTCCTTTAAACATCTTACTTTAAACTCAATGAAATTAATATTTAAATTGGCAGTTTAGTATAATGAAGCTTTTTCCCCCCCTCATTTTACTTCTAATCAGCTCCCATAATTTGCACTTAATTCTGATTGTTAATGTACTGCTACTGCGAAGGAGAAAGTTGCATCATTTGATTGTAAAAGATTTAAAATATTGCTCAAAACCTAGCAGGTAAAGTATGAATGCACAAAATAAGCAGAAAACTTCCACACCTGGGCTCAGAAAGTGGTCATGAATGTATGGAAAGTTCCCAAAAACCTTACTCTCTTTCTTTCCCATATTGTATGGAAGAGCATGCCAAACCCCAAAGAAACATTCCCGCTCTGGGGGGAGGAAGCCAACCACATGCCTTCCATAAATAGCACTCTCCTCCCTTAAGCAAACCTTGTGCACTCAGCCTGTGACTGTGTTACAGATTAAATATTTTGTTAACCTGGTGCTATATTCTCGGCACGGCAAAAACCAACACCCCGAACCATCTGTCCCCAAACAAGCTACAAGTGGCTGTGCTTAGCCGGCGGCGCTGCCCCTGTTTGGGCGGGGGGTGCCCGCTCTGGCAGCGCCGGCTGGCGCATCCCAGCTCACCTGGCACGGCTCACCTGGCACGGCTCTGCCCGCACTGCGCCGCTGCTCAGCCTGCACGGCCAACGAGGGAGAACAGCACCACAGCAGCAGCCCTGACGGGGTGTGGTAGGTTAAATTTTAGGCTTTGGTGAGGTTTGTTGCTCTTTAGGCCTTCCTTAACAACCGGGGTCAAAACCTAAGGCAGTATTCCATCCTATTCCCTCCCGTAATCAGGTGCATAATAGAGAGGTGACAGAGGCAGGTTCTCTCTCTTGGGCTCAGCGTTCCTCCCGCTCACAGCTCTGTGACAGCAGCTCTCAGTGTTCAGGTCTCACTTATCTCTGTGGGCTGAGGCCTGAGCCGAAGGCTCTGTCCGAGTCGTGTCAGAGGGAAGAGATTTGCTGTTCTTAAGGGACATGGTGAGATTTCATTGTATTAGTTATTTTGTTAAGCTATTCCCTGAGTTTCAATTGTGTATATCTGTTGTGTTTTTACCCCTTTTGTCCTTTTTTCCCCCTTCCCTTTCCCCCTTTTCCCATTGGGGTTGGTTTGGAGTTCCTTGGGGTCCCTACTCATACGTACATAGTGTTTTATTGTATATAATTATATATATATATAAATATTTTTTTGCTGCAATTTTCCTCTGCTACTTTTTTCCCCTTTCTCCGTTTTTTTTCGGGGGGGGGGCCGGAAAGGCTGTCCTGGGCTGCTGAGGGTTTGGCTGGGAGCCAACCCAAACTTTTACACGGGGTTTCCAAAGGAGAAATCAGCTGAGCAAGCCATGGGCCAAGCAAAGGGGAGGAGGTTCTTTTGGCTACATTGTGCTATTTAGTTAATTAAGGCCCATACCAGAAGCTGTTTGGGTGTAAGGACGCAATTCGACTGCAATGGCAGGCTGGTGCAGAGCCATTCACCAGGCTGGGTTCTGTTGCAGCTGAAAAGACACAGGCACTGCAAAAGGCCACCTTCTGCTATGGAAGAGGCAGACATTGTCTCCCACTAAACTTTGCATTGCCTCGTAATACCCTCAGCCACAGCGCGGAGCAAAGACAAGATGCTGATGAGAAATCAGCACCCACCCTGCCCTTCTCTAACTCTGACCCCCAAAAGTGAATGAATTAACACTTTGCACATACGGACAGGCCACACTGTAGTCCATATATCATATATGTGTCTCCCTTTCCACTTGCTATCAAAACATCAGTCTTGCTTTTAAAATCTTGATGATGGGAACATTAAAATTAGGGTATTACAGAGATGACAATGGCAAATACACCAAGCCTTACCATTTGGTAATGAATTCTGGGTTGCAAAAAGCATACTGTGGGCAATGCAGTGTGAAGAGGCAGAAACAGAGGTAATTAGATAGGCCATCAACAAAAAGGAGAGGGGGAAAAAAAAAAACAACCACACCTTTGAATAACTAAATTTAAATCATGGAAATTGTTGATTTCTGATCCATCTGTAACACAGACACAGCTATCAACAATAAAGCTTGCTTAAAAATTGTGGTGTTTGAAATAATTCTATCAACTCCTTATTTACACTGGAGGAGGATTCAGCCATATAATACACGTAGATTGTTCTTTCAGTACTTTCCTCCACAGAAAATGGCTAGAAAGCTAGTACCAAGAAAATAAAAGCTAAGAGTCATAGCTCACCATAACAAAGATAGCTTCAAATTTAAAACTAAATTAGAAAAACATCCACCAAAAAATCCAAACAAAATAACAAGAGAATAAACAAACAAAACCAAACCAAACACACCATAGAAGTAAAGCTGCAAATGCTGCTGGCAAATTATCCTTTACAAGTCACCTATCTCAGATTTCTAAAAATCCAGCAGCCTGCCTGGGCTTCCACCTCGTTTGCCTTCATGGGTTACACAGACCGACAACTTTCACTTTGCACTAGTAGTGTTTCAGTTAGGGTCACAAATGATGTTACTTCCCTTTACCTTCACCAATTTTCCCATAAAGGAGGGGAAGAAAATTTAAACCATCACCTAATAAAATAGCTATTTGGAGCCCAGGAATGTGTTGACTTTGCTGGAGCTGACTGTGTTCTGAGCTCATTCTTTGCATTTCCTGCCAGAGGTCTACTGTGGTATCTGTCGTGGCTGCACAAATTTTACCCAGAGGAAAAGGCATTCCTGGGTTCCTCATCCAAAGGCCCTGATTACCCCTGTGAAATGACCCAAGTCTTCCTCTAAAAAAAAAAAAAATTTAAAAGTCAATGTTTCAGTGTTTTCTTGATACATGCTACTCAGGCAGACCCCTCAACAGACCCAGAAGGGTATACTGCAAATCAAATTCTTCATACATTTTAATTGCAATTCTTGTATGGAAGAACAGGGGACTTAGCCTTCAGAGGGCTGATCAAGAAATATATGTTACATGCAAGAGTTACCTATAATCCTCAGATGGGAAAGCGGAGGGAGTGAAAGGGGCAGGGGATGGAGACAGAAACAAGGGACTGGATTTAATAATTATTTTTTTTAAGAGAAGTGTTTCTCATTAAACTGGCCCCTCTATACCAGAGCAGCAGATTCAAAAGGTTTTCCCCCATGTGAGGTTTTTCAAGACCATTGAACACATGCAAATCTGCAGGCACAGGAAAGAGAAGGAAAGTGTTTCAAGCTGCAAAGGCAGAAAGGCAGTCAGTAGGTGCCACCTTCAGAGAGTGAGAAAGTGCACTTTCCTGAGGGACTCCAGGCCACCCATATTTAATGGCATAACTGAGAACACTCTGGCCAGTATGAGACCCACTATTGCAGCTGCTCCCCCAAAGCGCTGGGTGGCCCTGAGTGCTTTTCAATGGAAACCATGAACGCGGAGCTCTGGGTGGTGTTCTGTGTGCAGTGGCCTGGAAAGGAGGAGGAGGTGGGGTTATCCCCTGCCAAACCCTGAGTCACAGCCCCGTGCCAGGGAATTCCACACAGAGCCCTGCACACTGCGGTGCAGAGCTGAGCTGGGCTGCTCATCCCGGAGGCACCGCCCCGAACCTCCCAGTAACACCACCAAAATTACCCAGCTGTGACATATGCCTCAGCCCGACCTCTCTTACATCACGCTTTGGCTCCCTGGTGCATGACACTACTGTTTTCAGCAAGCAGAGAGCATGAGCAAGGCTCAGTACGCCAGGGCTTGCTCCACGCCCTCCTTCTCACCCCATCTTCATAGCTCCGTGTCCAGGGGCACGTACTGCAGGTGCTCACCTGTCCCTGGGGGTGGTTATGGCTCCAATGCTTCGTATTATATTTACCTCTGAACATGCAGTGGGGAGTATTAACACATGATTTGGTCTGCGATCAAAAAGGGATTACTTTTTCTCCACCAAACATGGTGAAAGGGAAATTATAAAGTTTCATCCAGAAGAATATCATTTCCAAGTTAGACACCTTCAGTTTTAAAAAACCCTATGAGGTACTAATTTATTAATGAATAGCTGCTGTCTTTGTAATTTTGTCATACTTATTCCATTACTGTCTGACACTTCTTATTGTCACTGCTTGAATTTTTAAACACTTCCACATGACTAGTGCTAATCTCCACATTTCATGGAGGGCTGCTAATAAAAGAATAGAGATGCATGAGTTTATAAGAATGATTATAGCTAAACATGCTCTAAAGCCCACTCCTAACATCTCTCAATTTCTAGCATTTCTCCCTTCCTCCTAACAACCAGCTTCTGAAAGAAAAAAAAAATTTTGAAAGATTTTTCTTTTCCCCTTTATTTTGGACTTGAGCGAGATTTATTCCCCACCAAGAGAGAGAAAGAGAACCCCTTCTGAACGCAAAAGGACTCCCAGAATAGGGTGTAAAGAAACGGGACTCTTGTGTGAAGCAAATATTGGCAAACTAACAGAAAGCTTCATATCTTGATTTGTCTTTCAGAAAATCTTGCAGAACTGGTACAACAAGCTATTGTGAACAGCTGCTTTGAGGATCTAACCTCGCAATAAACAATCACTGATTTAAACACAGGTCTACATTCACCTAGATTGTCTTTTATCTGTTTATTCCCAAGGATTTCAACACCTCTTTTATACTGATTCTCTCTAACACAGATTTTCAGCAGATAAGTACAAAGACCTCATGCATTTGAAAGCACTGCATCTATTTTAATCCATATTTCCTTAAAATCCTCCTACCCACAGCTTGCAGGAACAGCCAAAGAACTCCTCTGTAGCATTACACATTTCACTGTCACCAAAACCAAGCATCCTGACTGCACACACAACCTTCACCCCCTTAATTCCAAACAGAAACATCCTCCACTCCTTTTCTGGGCACAACCAACCTCCCTGCAGCTTTTCCAGGGGCTCACACTGGGGGTGCTGCTGACTTCAGGCTGTAGCAGGGCTGGACTTGTACTGTGTAGCTCAAAGCTACACCGTGGTGTGCTGATTACTGCTGGAAGCAAAAGCTTTAATACCCAACAGCCTTCACCTGGGAAGTCCTTGATTCCTTCAGCAATTTGCAAGTAGCTCTTACACGGGGTGTGTTGGGCAGAGAAATGTCCTACTTTACTGTGGTCCCCTATCTTCAGGTAAATGGGGCTCACTTATTTTGTATTTCTGCCTTCTGAAACAAGGAGGACTCACATTACAGTAGCTCTGCTTTAAACAGAACGAAGAGAGTCAGTACAAGCATCATTACTAATCAGTCAAGAGCAAATCAAGAGAGCTTGCTGATACAGAGTGTAGGTTTAGATTAGTTATTAGGAGGAATGTCTTACTGTAGGATTGGTGAGGCCCTGGCACAGGCTGCCCAGAGCAGCTGTGGATACCCCATCCCTGGAAGCATTCAAGGTCAGGTTGGATGGGGTGGAGCAGCCTGATCTAGTGGACAGTGTCACTCTCGAGGCAGGGAAGTTGGGACTAGATAGTCTTAAAGGTTCCTTCCAACCCAAACCATCCTGTGGTTTTATCTCTGACAGACTTGCAAGGCACACCTGCTTCAAAGAGAACGGCTAACACAGCTGGCTTAGCTGTTCACATAATAATTTAAGAGCAATGCTGAGCTGAAAACAGTAAAAAACAAAGAGGACTGGTTTTCTGTGACTTGCACAATTCCTTGCCCCCCAACCTTGAAACCCAAACTCACAGTCCACCCACTAGGCACCTAGCCCTTATTTCCAGAAAGATTCAGTGGCATTTCTAAATGTTATTCCTACAACTAACAATGACGCATCTAAGTCAGAGCTGTCCAATTTTAATGCAACTGGCATAAACACTGACAATTTAACAGCAGCCCTAAAGCTGTGTCTAGCTGTATATGCACTCCTATTTACATGAACTGTTACCAAAAGAAGTTCAAACCATCACGAGAGCTCATTGTTCTCGTGATTTCTCTTCAACATTAATGAAAAGCCTGTGAGCAAAAAAATGTTCTTCTCACCTTGAAATGACAAGGAAAGTGAATATGCAGGCCAGGCTTTGTGGGTTATATGCAGCTTTTAAAGTTCAACCTGGACCTCCTAAAACAATGTTTTCTAAACTCAAAGGCCCTAAGAGCTCATCTACTGAGCTCTTTCAAATACAGGACAAAGTCTAAAATGTACTGCTCTTCTCACTACAAAGAAAGAAATACAGCCAACCCTCCAGGCAATGCTTTGAAAATCTATTCCTTTGTGCCTTTATATTTAAATAATGACGTTTGTCAAAAACTTACAATGATTACATTTAAGACTTTTCAATTCACTTTAGGTAACTAGATCACACTACCAGTGATACCTTTATTCATCCCTAGGAATCCCCAGGTGAAGTGTCAGAAAGTACAGGAAACTCTGAAAGTCGTGAGGCAACAGGATCTACCAGTCCAGGGACGAAATCAGATTTGATCGTGACCTCTGTGCAGGTCCTGCTAACAATGTGAATCAATTTTCTGAATACAGGGATTGAGCCTAAAATTGCACTGGCACAGGGTCATGGTATAATATAAACCACAAACTGTTCACACTCAAAACCTCTATCTTCTTTCACTCCTCTCCTCGAGGAAATAGTTACAGACCACTTTTTTCCAGGAGAAGATACACAATTGCCTCCTGCAATCTCAGATCAAACAGGTATTTGCATGTTTTAATTTATGCCTGCAAAGTTACTACTGGGTACAAAATAAGAGCTCAACCAAAGCCAGATGAACCAGTTTTTGACAGTCAAGTATAAAACAACCAGTCTTATTGCCCAGTTTGCATTTGAAATTTAGTGTGGATTAACAATTTCAAGAAATGAAACAGAATGGTGCAGTCATAACAGAACTCTGTTTTTATCAGGTAAGACACCATTTGAAACATTTGCTCATTCAGTTCATGCAACATATTGAAATGCCAGGCTGGTTTTTCTCTCTGCCACGATAAGAGCACATGCACAAGGTGGAGGAGTTGTGAACTCCCAGGACAGCAGGGGCTCTGGGGAATGGCCCAGACACAATTCTGGGGCATGGGAACTGCCCCCCAGAAGTTAACCACGGGTCAAAAGCCTGTACTGAGTCAGGGACCAGCAGTGTTAATTCACAATGAACTCCTCCCATACTATTTGTTTAGATACAGCTACAGGTACTGGCACTGAGCTGGCTCCTCTTGTCCTGTTATTTCAACATTCATATCCTTCCACCTGTTTACATCCATCCTGTGGGGTGAAAACACATTGCATGGTTGTAGGTAAACTTTGTCACTTTTGTCATCTTATATTTTGATAGTGCAACAACACAGAATAATCCTCCCTAATAAATACACCAGTGCCCGGAGCACACCGGGCTCTGCCAGCCCCTTCACCCTCCACGCAGGGCGGCACAGTGACAGGAAGAACATGTCACCCATGCTTGATGAGGTTACCACTTGAAGTTTAAACCCTCATTAAATAAACCTGTAATATTGACAATTGGGATTGTTATACAAACTCTGTGAAGTGACACATACATCTCAGCAAGTTTGAGGATCTTTAATCCTTAAGCTGTCTTAAGCTTGTAACGCTTTCCCGAACTCAAAGACTAAAATATATTCTGTGTTTCTTCATTCAGTTCCACTTTTTGAGACATCAGAGTTCATAAGATACCTATCAGTCCATGTATAAGGAACTGAAACGTTCCTCTGACCCCAAATGACAGGCAGCCTATGGTATAGTTTATCAGAATGTTTAAATTTAATTTTTGCCTTTTCCTTTATTCCTTCATGCACCTTTCCTACAGTCCCTGCTTACTTTCTACTTTGTCTTCAGTTTTTACTTTTTTTTTCCCCCTCATGTGTTGGTTTGGGTTTTTTTTCCAGGAACTTTTTCTTCATTCCCATCTCCTACATCTGTATTGGTGTCTCTCTGACTGAGTGGAGTTGAGCAATCAAGATGAAGCCAAGATCTAGAGCTAACATTGCCCAAATGTATTTCAGGTAAAGCTGTATAATAGTTGGCACTCTTCCTTCTTACTTCCATTTACTAGAAAAGAAAAGGTGTTACCATCACCCAACACCAGTTTGTACTTGTATGGTATTTAAGTTGCAAGTTCATATTTCCATTTTCTGATCTGCTGCCAGTGGTATTCCTTCCCTAGGCTGTTCAATCAAGATGCTGTTCAATGCTGTTCAAGAGTGTTCGATGTGAATTACCATTATTCACAAAAACGTTTAATGTTCTTGACAAACCAAGGAGTTTGAGCAAGCAGAGATCTAAATCTATAAACCTGAAGTCTGTCAAAAGGTGGCCTGGTGCACAGAGAGCACTTTAAAGTGATCAATACCAGAGTCTGGATTCCCAGTATTCTTTGCATCAGAAATAAACTGAAATTAAAAAGTCACAGAATTGGTAGGGTTGACAGGGACCTTTGGAGATCATCTAATCTAATCCCCCCCAAATGTTGACTTCATCTGCAAAATTAGATACCAAAATACTTTAATTAGGTGCACAAATGTGGAATAATTGTTGGCAGAGATGCTTTTTAGAGTTTGTTTGGAAGGTTTACACTCTCTTAGTAATCTGGGGAAAATGCCAGGGAAAATAATGACTACAGAAGAAGATTGTTCTCTTGCAGTTGCCAATTGTACTTCTTTGAGCCACAAAGAACCATCTCATCATCTGGGTTTGGTGCTGTCAGGACACGCATCAGAAGGATGCAGACTTCAGGTACATCTAAACATGCCCCATATACACAAGCTTTGGATGCCTGACTATTTGATACTTTGAGGGTTGAAAGCTTAAGGACTAATTTCACATTGAGTGAAGGCAAGGTAAGAGAGTCCAGCTATTTCAGAAGCAACAAAGGTAGATCTAAAATTGATCCCTCTGGGGTTCTGTGATTGTGTACGAGTGCAGTGTAAATAGATCTTAATTGTAAAACAAATTTCAATCAGAAAAATTTAGAGAAAACCATCAGCAAATACGATTTGATTCAGAAGAAAGAAGACCACTGTACTTGACTAAATAAGCACTCTATTCCACACAGATGTCTTTGGGAGACTTCCTTTTAGTACTTTGAAATTGCTTTTAGTGAGAGTCATTCTTAAGTACTTATTCCCTTTATTTTGGGCCTATTTTAATGTTAGTTGAAACTAATGACAAAGGCCTTTCTCCACTGACGACGATTAAATTTGCACTAAGAAACAACAGCTTCATCTAATAACTAAAGTGGCCACTAAGAGAATCCTTTCCATATTTTTATGGTTTTGAAATCACAGAAAACAGAGGGGCAGTAGATACGTAGAAAGACTTGAAAACATACTTCAAAAGAATTCTTCTGCAGTAGCACCAGAGTTTTTTCCACGATACTTACTATGAAGCAACAGGCAAAAGAGGATTAAATGTTTGAAAAATAACATGTTTTTAAGCTGCTAGAATTAAATCACCTAGAACATGCATACCTCCAAGGAAAATTCTACCATCCAAGACAGTCACTGCAGATTACTGCTGCAGTGCCCTTCCCAGCTGCTCCTCTCCCAAAGGTAAGTGAAAACACAGTTCAGGGTTGTGGCAGGCAGTGATTTGAAGCCTTGTACTGTCATCTCCTTTTCCTCTATTCACCTTGTTTTCACCCAAAGTCAAACATTTCCCAGCAGAGAATTGGTTCGTGCTTAGAAAACATTGTTAAAATCTTTAAAATGTGTATGTCAGTCCATGACCGTGAGTCAAATATTAAGGAGAAAGAACAGAAAGCCTCTCACAATCCCAACTAATGTTAGTGAACCAATGCCAAGGTTATGGCTTATGCCACAAAGCATACATAGAGTTCTTTTGATGTTGAAAAAAAATTGTTTGTGTCAAAGGAGCTGGAAACAACAGTTATTTTGTTTTTCTCATGTTACTACTTGTCTATGTCATTGCATGATTCTGATGTATGGGAAGTGTAATAAGTTTAAATGAGTAGTTCTGGTTCTTGCTGATGAGACAGTAGCTTTCTTAGAAAGAATTTATTCTAGAGAAGATGCTAGGATATTGACTTCTGTTCTGCAATTCCTCATCTGCCCCTTTTACTCTGCCCCTCTTGAGGAGAGATCAACATGTGGGGAAAGAAGGGGAAAAGTTTGTCTTTGAACAACACAGTGAAGGTGTGGACAAAACTATCAAAGAAATAAAGATAAAATAAAGTAGAAACAGAATTTATAGCATTTTTAAATTAGTACTTCAAGTAAGTAGAGGGAAACATTAAGAGATCAGCACCTAAAAGCAGCTGCCACATTAATTGAGTTATGGTTACCAGGGCAACCACAGTTCCCCTAACTTTGCTTCTAATTTTTTTTGTTCTCCCTCACTGAAAATCCTTTTCTTTTTAGTAGCTTGAAAACTTAAGCACGCCTGTTGGTATGAAGAGAGCACCTTGGAGCACTGCAGGCTCCTTTGGGAATCCTGTGTGTTCAGCACGGAGCTGTCAGACTCACTACAGGCACTTTTACCTTCTCACGGCTTTACAGCGTTAACAGGTTTTAAAAGATAGAGCTCCGTATCTTTCTTTCTACATTCATTGCATACTTCAAGCACGTGAAAGTCCCTTAAAACTTGTTCTCCCAAGAATTGTCACCCCATTTCAGAACCAAGAGGGCACATACTTCCATCTGTACGGTCACCCTTGAAATCAATGAGCAATGCAAAGCTTTCTCCCTGCAGAGGTCAAACAAACCACACAAGTTTGTTCAGACCAAGCCTGGGAACAGAAACCAGGTCTTTTGCATGACTGCACGATGCATTACTGAAAGGTTAGTGTGCTGACCTTTGGTCTTGGTCACAAAACATTACTGATAATCCTCATTTTGATTAATAATTTTTGTTTGGGTTTTGCTTTAAGGCTTGGCCTGCTGTTTATTTAAATAATTCTCAGGTATTCCTGTCCTTGTACTCACCAGAGCTTATTTTTACTGCTTGCTGAAGAAGAGCTATTGCCCCAAATCTCAGAGGAGATACAATCTTCAGAGTTATCTTAGGCTGAAAAATGAATTGAATAGACGAGCAGAGCAAATGTTACGCTCCCTGGATGATTTGCAAAATAACCTGCAGAAATGTAGAAAAGTGGGGGGAAACGACAAAACACGTTGGAGAGACGGGGCAGCAGGAGCAGAGCGGCCTCTTTCACAAGGATTTCCCAAAAGCTGCGTGGGGAAGGCTCACACCGAGGAGGAATGCTGGAGTGCAGTGACCTTCTGCCAGTCACAAGGCTGCAAAATATGTACTGCCCATCCGGATGCAGAAATTGGAGCACTGCTCTCACCAAGTGCAAACTTAAAAGGCTGGAAATTTCTTGAGAATTTTGTATCTTGAAATCACACAAAGAACTAACATTTGCTAAAACTAGTAGTCTTAAATTTCATCATTTAATTAAATCACCACAATAGTATCTTAGTGCTATACTGACAATTACAGAAACATTCCAGACTTTTTTCAAAGGCTGTTTTGAGGAAATATTAAGATTTTTTGTTTGCTTTTTTGCAGAATCATACTACAACAGGATTATGACCTGAATACCGTCACAGCTTCACATGCAAACAAATATGAACAAAAGACTTTGTATACAAGAATGCATTAATTTAGAAAACTTTTTTCAAAAAGGAAAAAACATTCACAGCTGTCCTACAGCATCAGAAACCATGAACCAACAATTCCCAAGAACTGCATAATGGTCATGACCTCATTCATAAAAGTATGATCTCAAAGTGCATGCTGTATATTTAATTCCTTTAAATCAGCTGATGTGAAGGACAGATTCCAGAGCTGAGGAAGTTAACTGCTTTAAAGAGTTGGCAATGCTGCACCAGGAGCTGTTTTGATGCTTACCACTGGGCTGCGAGATAAATTCTAATCTCACCATCAGTTATGAAAGATTCTTATGACAACCTTGATTAAAAAAAATTAGGTTATCTCCCAGCCTGTGGACATTTTCCTGTTGCATTCTGGGTTAATCCACGTGTACAGATCACTTCTGTCAGAATGACAAAAACCAATTGATTTTGCTTCATGGTGTATTCTTATCAATACTCTCCTCTGCTCTTAGCCAGTCTTTGACTAATAGGGTGTTAGAGGAAAGGTCCATTAATTGATTTGTAAATAATTACAGCTAAGTCTTCACTTTTGACTAGATATCAATAGAGGCCTATCCTTTTTTCACTGTTGAATGCTTTCAAATCAGCCTCAGTGTTCAACTTTCAGCCACAAAATTCATTAAAATCATTAGATACTTTTAGAGTAGCACCCACCGGTAATGGCAGAGGCAAGAGTGTGTCAGCATTTCTCTTATACAACTTACAAGGATGGATTAGAGAGAAGCAAAATAAATAAACAAATAACACGCCTGGAGGGAAAAAAAAAAAAAACACGACGTAAAACAAAACCACCAAACACGAAGGCAAATCAATTATTTCATGAAGTGGGGTTTAATTTTCAGACCTGGTGAAATTTCCTCATCTGTGCAGAGTAAGAAAAGCACACGCAGCGCTCGGAACGAGTTCCCACCCATGCACAGCCTTTGGGTTCATCATCTGCGTGCACACACGGACACAGGTCGTCTGTCTGCACATTTTCCAGCAAGTTTGGAACCTTTTGACTCAGTTCAGATGCATTTGACAAAGGATCAAAGCTAGTAAGTTCCCACAGATTCTGTGACAATAAGTAGCTGGATATGTGCAAGGGAGACCTCTTTAGTGCCCTGCTGGAGCAGAAGGCTGCAGAATGAGCCCTGCAGCACCAGACACCTGAAAATTACACTTATATGGGGGAAAAAAAGAGATAGCCAGGGAGGCTAGAATGGAGACACATACACGCATATCCTGTTTTGTAGGTCTGCAAGTGAGGGGACAAAGTAGCAGCCAGAACTCATGTGTCAATCAGCATCTGTCCTCAGAAGCCCAGGTTTCCATTGCTTTTAATAGTTCTGAGTTTAAGGTTCCCATCTTCTCCTTAGCATCTCATGCAGAACAGAAAATCCTGCACACAAATACGAGTTTTCAGAGGAAAGCAGAAGCCCAGGTTTGAAAAGCAACTATAATGCTTTAGCAACTTTTCATAGGCTGTTAATATGCTGAAGCTATAATAAGATTATATAGAAGTTGCCACACATTCGAAGTACAAATACCATTAATTCAGCGAGCCAGCAGAAGCAAGGCAAGTTTTATTTAATTCCTTGTACCTAATGCCAACAAATGAGATACAGAGGCATACCAGGGAACTGTCTGCTCAGCATCATTAAAAAAAAGACCAGAAAACCTTCTTTATTGCTGCTTTCCAGTGATAGCTACCTGATTCACATTAACAAGCATAAACTTTCCACCTAGTTCAAGAGAAGAGAAAGGCACGCCTACAAAAATTATGCAGGTGTATTGTATTTTTGTTATTAATGTCTGTTCCAGTTGTCAATCCATGTGTTACACCTGACCAATATCTATGAGACTTTCAATTTTCCCTGCCTTCACTACCAACTTCCCAGAAAGAGCTTAAGCTGCAATGCACCTAAACTAGAAAGGTGTGTGTCAGCACAGCACCAGGTCTGTGTACAAACCAGCTTGGTGTGTTACTGTCTTTCTCCTGTGGCATTTCCTACTCTACACCCAGCCAGCATATGTTGAGCATCCCACACATGGAGCCATTTCAGTTACATCCCTGCTTGCTCCGAGGGTAAAGACATGAGTCACTATCACAGCACATTTTCCCTATGCCTTTCAAATAGGAATTCACTAAGAAAAGCAGCAAAAATCCCTTTCAAGAGGCTGCCAGCCTGGCCATGTCACATGGTCTTTATGCCCTTCTCCCAACAGGAATCGCTGGATTGCTCCAGCACAATTTGGGAAATGGGCTCGTGTTAAGTAGCTTCATTCTACCCAAAGCTAATAATCTCACATTTGACACCATCCATGCACAGAAAGTTTTCTGAGGAACACTTTGGCAGGGACAGCAGTCTCACCTCCTGCCCCTGAAACAAACGACCCTCTTATCTCGTGGACATTTTGTCCTAGACTCAATGACAGCAGCATTCTTGGGTACTGTTAAGGATTTAATGAGAGACCCAAATGTAACTTAGATAAACACACTGCAAGGAAAGAAAAACTAGCAATGTGTTTCAATTATAACCTTTCTAACCTGAGAATCTGTCTTCAAGCCATTTAGAGAAGCCTTTAAAATCTGATAATCACTTAATATTTCACACTTGCTGCTCAACCTCAGCTACAGCCTTTGTAAACTGTGGCCCTATTCTTGTTCCAGATGGTATATAAAATAATTTATAAACAACAAAATTCAGCAGGTTCATAGCAGCTGTTTAATTCCAGCACTTTGGCCACCCACTTCAACATAACTGAGAGCTTTCAATCAGCTCCTTCGTCTCACAGGGCTTTCAAACAGCACCAGAGCATATGTTCAACATGCTCTCAGAAAGCAGCCACCCAAATAGGGAGGGTCAGGCATCCAGGCACCTCTGTGGCATACCTGCAGCATCCTCACACTGCCTTTCTCCTTTATTTTTAATTTTTAAATGTATTATTTAAGAATAAGCAGCAAGATTTATCAGAGTTTAAGAAATACCTTTGTTCCTACAAAACAATTCTGGTTTGCCATAGCACCAATGTTGAATATAATCTTCCCAACAAGAGCATACTGTAAGTGCAAAAGTAACATCTCCCAGAGTCAGAATGGCTTTTTTTACTGGTTTCACTAGATGTATGCTGTTATAAGAAATGGAGTATGTCAAAAAGGGCCTTTTCTGTACCTGAGAGATTTCCATGGCTATTTCTGTTTTTCCTCTCCTCTTTCATTGTTGATGTTTACTTTGGCTCTATTTTTCTTGTGTCCCTTGAAAACCTCCTTGTCCTGAATTGGCCTTTGGGGCAGGGAGGAAAAAGGAAGAGATGAAGAGATATTGCTTCACAGTCTCTTTAAAGGTCATGGAGTCTGAACTGGACAGAGACAAATTCAGAGCCACTTCAAACTGCTCTGATTATGGGCATATCCACGCAAACTATTCTGGAAACTGCACAGCAACATTAAGGTAACGTTAAGCCAAATATAATATACCCTGCCTGTCAGTGTAGATGATGGCCCAGCCTCGATGCCCCACGAGTCACAAACATATGGTTTCCAGGAGGCCCAGGATAAACAGAGCAATATGGAGACATGTCCTGAGTAATAAAAACATCTGGAGTCTGCCAAGGCTGTCAGGGCATCAGCACAGCCAACTGACCCCGGACAGCAGCCCTTGGTGCACGTCACCATTCCAGCTGGTGAGGAAGATGCAGCAGTGTGACTCCTGAGAAGCCTGGCAAGCTTCTTACAAACTGGGGCTGGTCTGAGCTCGTTTGCTGGTCACTGCTGACACAGTGCAGCATGCTGGGGTCTGGGGTGTGTGCTCTTGCTTTGCCTTACACCAGCATGCTGAGCCCAAAGGGGGGACCAGCAAGAAAGAGGAGCTCATGGTGGAGGCGGCCACCTCTAGGCAAGTGTGCCACTGAGAAAAGTGTTCTCTAACAAACAAAGCCAGTCTGACACCCAGGTTTGTGTACCATCTCAGTGCCCAATGGCCAGTCAATGCTGGATTCTTCTTCAAGGCAATCGCCTCCTCCCACAAATCCTGTGGTTTCCACAGCATATACAAATTTGTCAGAATGAAAATAGCACAGGTTTTGCCTTATGCTATTGTATAAACATAATTTGTATTGAGCTATTGTATAAACATTGGTTAAGAAGTAATTCGAGGCTTTTAATGGGTTTATGTCCTGCTCACGATTACCAGGAAGCATCAACATGTTGAGGGGAAAAAGGATTCCTTTACTTTTGACACACAGCAGGTTTATAAATAAAGCAGACAACTGAAACAGATCACACAATCTCCCATATCTATAAGGACATTTTCAGTACAACAAGAGTCTGACAGATGTCTCAGTAGTGCCCAGGAACCTTAAAAACACCCACAGGAAACAAGTTCTGCCAGCACAGTAATTTCAGTGGTGCACTGCAACAAAACAGAAGTTGGAGGGCAACACAAGGAGGTACCAAGGCCATAGAGGGACCCCAGACTGCCCACCACATCAATACCCAGCTGCAGGTTTGCACAATGGGGGCATGTTGAAGCTGGACAAACTGAAGAAGCCAAAAGCTTTTCTAGCACATAGTCATAGTTTGGTAAGCTGTATTTAATAGTCTCAGGATCCAGGGAGTAATTAATAAGACACAAATTAAAAAAAAATAAATAAAAATCAAAAAAACAAGGGGAAGGGAAGGAAGGGCAGAAGGAAGGATTCTGCAAACAAGCATAGCTCTTGGGAGCTCACTGAGCCTTGGAAAGGCTTCCCAATGGGACAGTGAAGGCAACAGAATACATCACTGTCAGGCATCCTGATATTTTTATCCCAGTGCTGCTTGATAGGCATTACATTAAATTCCCTTACTCAGGTCCAAACTCTATTTTAACCCTTTCCCCTGGAAAGTAAAAATTCCTTTCTATTCAAAATTGAATTAAAACCACAAAAAATGCAAAAGTGTCTAGGGATATATAAAACATAAGGCTATCTAGATTTAAAAAGAAACCTCATCTAGCAAGGAGCTAATTAAAAAGGAACCTGGTTAGTTATTAACATCTTGTGTAGTAGTAAGATCAAAACCAAAAGTTCTGGAGTTATCTAGGTAGTTGAGTGTTAAATATGCATTCATGGGACAGTAAAGTCGGGATTTTTAAGCACAAATGCCACTCTAATTTTAGGTCTGGACTTTTGCTTGAAAGCGATTCACGATCAGCAGATTTTAGGCCTGACGTCTACAATTACACAGAACATAATTTTGCTATCATAGTGTGTGTGTGTG
>VWZG01007480.1:31993-145905 GCA_013396735.1 Grallaria varia
AGGAGGAAGGAAAAAAGAGGCTGGGGGTGGAAAATTACAACATAATCCCCTCCCCAACTCTGTGGCAGCTTTTTGCTGTCTGCAGATGCAGACATCTGGGAGATGGCAGGCACCACAGCAGCCTGTGCCCTGAGCCTGCAGAGTTAACAAACACAGCACGGTTATGGCACCGGTGGTAGTGAAAGAAACAGACTGGAGTGAGCTCTGGCTGACAAGGCTCTCCCACGGCAGCACTCCAGGGATGTGCCACCTCACCTGGTGTGTGTCAGGACACTCCTCAGCCCTCTGCAAACAACAAGGAGGAGGCAGCAGGGCAGGAGCTGCGCCTGTCGGGATCCCAAGGCAGGAGGCTGAGGGCAGGCAGCTTGCAGCCACAGGAACAGCTTGGGAAGCCAGGAAATCAATATTTGCGTGTCGTTGTTCTCACATACATCCCATTTGATGGTCCAACACTTGTTCCCGCAGAAGGAGGATCAGAGCAGCCTCTGGCAGCCAGCAGGCAAGCACAGCCTGCTCCCCCTGGAGCCCAGGGAACAGGTGCACTGCCCTCAACCAGCAGGCAGGGATCTACAGCTCCTTTCAATTCGTGAAAAATACCTTCACATTCAAAAAACTTGAAAAGGGGCACGTTTTCTTCCAGTATTTCTACTCCTTGGCAGAATGCTGTGGCTCCCTTTTCCCAGCACTGTATCAGCTGCTTTGCATGACTCCCTGTCCTATTTCCAAGCAGACCAAGGAGCACCATCGTAGTACCCAATGGGCACAGAGGTGCCCACCCCTCAGAGGACAAGGAAATGGAAACTAAGAGGAGACCAAGGACAGTTTCTGACAGATGCAGACCACAGTTCAGCTCTGCTCTGTTTCAGTCTAGCAGAAGCAGCCCCTCATTCTGGAGCACCAGCAACTCAGCGGCTGGGAGGGCATCAGGGATGGGCTGCATCCTGGGGTGCTGAGAGAAAGGGGTGCTGTCACTAGGCACACTCTTTCTCTTGTCTTTGAGAAGTCCCAGAGAGCAGCAGAGATGCCCCACACCTGGAGAAAGGTAAGAGTGCACCTCTCCAGAAAAGGCCTAAGGGCAGCACAGGGCGCTGCCAGCTGGTCAGTCTCACTCCACTCCATGAGCAGCACACCTCTGAACACACAGAGAAGCTGGCTGGGAACAGTCAGCATGGACCAGCCAAGGGTTAATCACCCCTGACCAACCCCATGGCGCTCTGTGGGGAAATGACAGAGACAGCAGCTGACGTGTAGCCTCAACACAGACAAAGGGTAAGGCAAGACGCAAATTGATCTTGCATGCTTGTCATATATAACTTTTATACTGCAAAACAGGTAGAAGGGATGGCTGGCCTGCCTTGGCCAAAGGAGTACAGCTTTGAATCATGCAAGCAGGGCACCAGCACTGCTTCATTGCATGGTTACACAAAGGAAAGTTATGGATGCTATTACATTACCAGAAAATAAAAAGTAGAAACATGTCATTCCCTTCTGCATTCCCAAATATGTGTTTGCAATTTTTGTACAAAAATCAAAAAATTATTGTGCGCTTAAAATCTGCACAAGATAAAACAAATAGTCACATCAAGTCCATCCAGAATCCAGCCCATTAGAAAAGATCATGTCAGGATTATCAGATTAGATCTGACAGAAAAAAATCTTCCAGAGAATACACACATGGATGACCAACTTCTAGAAGGTTTTTCAGCCCTGCAGTCCATTCCTCCTCTAGGCCCAACATATGTGTCGTCTTCATCTCACCCAGCAAATGGATGCTATTAAATACACAGGGTTTTTCAGCAGGCTACGCAAACACACACGGTTAATTAATACTGCAGTCATTTCTTTGATCTTCCAATGAAAACAAAAATTAAAAGTCATACTATTTCAGCCTAGAAGCTCAGAGTTAAAAAGCTTAGGAACTCATCTGGGACTTTGAATCCAAGAACCACTGGGCTGATGTCATTAAAAGAGCTGAATTAGACTTGTAATTATTCCCGTACGAATTCTGCTATCTGAGAAAGAAGGGTATTCATTTCTGTCCTCAAAATTGATTGACTTCAGTGAAAAAAACAGTTGGGCTGGAGACACCAAGAACTAGGTTTGACCGTGCAAGTGGCAGAATAAAAGGAAATAAGTGTCAATAGTGAACAACATCCCTGCCAGTCAATAGGAGCCACACCTCCTGTTTACATAGCATGGCAGTTTCCCTGAGATCCTCAGGATAAATCCCATCCCCACAGTTCTGGCCGGCTATCCACTGCTTAGTGCAGTAGAACTTCATTAACATGCAAATGCTTGACACTTATTGGGCTTAAGTACATCTGCATATTTATAAACAACCATTCCAAACCACATCCTCATTTAAGGCAACTGTTTAATGACACTAAACCTAAAGTCTTTCTCATATCCATTAAACAATAAGTTGCAAATTTATATGGTACTTTTTAAAATACTTCTCATGTAGCTAAGTCAAAAAAATGTCTCAATCGACTTCATTATTTTATTTGTTCTTTTGTGGCCATCAAACTTCTCTCTTTATTTAACCCTGTTTTTCCACTAAAAGGACAAATAGCTCAAAAAAAATTCATATTTTAGAAATCAAGAAAAGGTAAACTTATGGCAATAAAACCCAAATATATTTAATCGTTTATCCACAATAAAAAATTTTAAAATTAACAAATTGGGATTTAGTTTTAAATGGACAGAAACGTGAAAAATGAGAGGTTACAAACAATTATTAATAATTTGACGTTTCATCAAAGGTGTTTTTTTATTTGACAGCTTGAAGGCCAATATAAGAGCACATTAATGGAGAAAAGCATGGAAGCAGTTGAATCAAGTTAAGGAGTATTTAAGACAATGGTACTCAATCATCTTAGATAAGCAGAGTTGTTTCTGATTCCCACCCTTTTCTCCTTTAACACAGCAGAGTAGAAGTTGCATATCCTTCCTCCAACACCATTTAAGATACATTATCTTTTTACTTGAGGTGAGTGGGGGAAAAATTCACAGAATCAGGATATACCCTGGGTTGGAAGGGACCCACAAGGATCATTGATTCCAACTCCTGGCCCTGCCCAGGACAGCCCCAAAAATCACACCATGTGCATGAGAGTCTTAGCCAAACACTGTTTGAGCTCTGGCAGGCTCGTGCTGTGCCCACTGCCCTGGAGAGCCTGCTCAGTGCCAACCACCCGCTGAGGGAAGAACTTCCTCCTAATATCCAACCAAATAAGTTACAATTTATATGTTACAGTGATTTAATTTGAACCTATGGGACTTTATCGAGCTGAAAAGTGATTTATAAATTACATACATTCACACACACATTCACAGGTTAAATATAAACTATATCCCCAAACATGCATTGTTCCCCTGGGGCTTAGTCAGGAACATCTGGCATGGTATGACTTAGGGTTATTTACTTTACCCTCCTGCACAAGTGCTAATACTTCACTTTGGGCCTCATCCCTTCTTCCTCTCAGTCTAAGTAGCAACCAAACAAAAGCTTCACCCAGCCAGCCATGGAGCATCAGAGACACTTACACGGACAGTTTGTGCTCCTGCACCATAAAACTTGGACCGAGCACTTCGTTACAGACTAAGATGAACATAAGCTGTGCTTGCACATTTAAAAGAACACACAGGGCTGGAAGCCAAGTGCCTTTTCTGCAGAGACCTAATCTAGATGATCCCTGCTGTACAGAGCGCATAAAAACTTGGTTTCATCTCCAGCATCTGGCCCACCATCCACAGAAACAGTGATGAGGAGAAACTGAAACATCTAAAATGTTAGCGCAGAAACTCCAAGTGTTATGTAAATATCACAGTAAAACACAGAAGCATAACCATCACAAGTTTCATTTTGGTCATATTTGGCTGTATATACATCACTGTATCAGAGTCAGGTATGTTCTCAGCTCTCTTTGGACTTTTATAAGACCCATCAAAGGAATGAGCAGTGAAATCCTGGAACAGAGAAGATATGCCATAACAACTACTAGTGCCCAAGAAAAAGAAATTACTAGTACAAAAATACAATAATTTGAGAAACTGAACCTAAGAAATCCTGTTGGGTTTCCTGGGGTCGGAGTTTCTTTAAGTTAATGAAACATGCAATAAAACCAGGTATGTCTGGTATGAACAAAACTATAGAGAACACTCATTAAAAACTAAATATTTTTCATTTACAGGACCTAAATTTGTCTGCATAACTCCCGTTCTAAGTGTAGGAAATGCTACAGTAAAAGCAAGTACTAGAGAAATGCAGACACAGCTTCAACTACACATGGGATGCTGAAGCTCAATTACATGATAATTCCATATACTATTCACATTGCACACTGTGATAACTCTCAAGATTAAAAAAAAGTGAAATAAAACCATATTAAGAGAAGATGTTTGTATTGTCTTTGTGTATTTAACACAAGTTTTTGCTTCCTCCACTTTTCCTATCCTCCAGTTAAACTAAAAGTAGGAATGCAAACAACAAGGACTACATTCCTGTGTTCCCATTGCCTAAAATTTGGCCCCAATTCTGCACATAGAGATTGAAGGCAGCATTTTTAAAATTCCTAAAACATTTTAGCTTTTAAGATCCTTCTTCATAACCCTGTTCAGAAACATTTGTCTAATTTGAAGTCAGTGAAGCAGCGTTCAATATCCAAACTTTTATAAAACATTGGCCTTAGAAGTTTTCAATACATTTGTTATTTCTGAAAGTTTTACCCCCCAGCCTAAAACTTTTTATTCTGGTTTGTATTTCTATAAAAACAATCAAAAGGACAGGGTTTTTTATTGAACAAGTGTTTCAAGAAGGCAAGAATAGAAAGTACAGTGGGGTGGCACATTTTATGTGAAACTGGTTTGGGTTTGGTCTTTTTGTAGATAGCAGCTGATCATTGTCCAGTAAGTGCAGAATATTTTGAACATGCTAACAACATGCTGCTTGGGAGAAAATCGAAGTTCAGGACACTTTCTCAGCCTTCTCCAAAACCAATACTTTTAGCTGAACAGCACCCTCAGTTACCAAGTGGGTCAGATACTTTTAGTTACAAAGATCCATTTTCCAGCAAAATTAAACTGTTTGGGCTGAAATTTTTCTTTCCCATAAACATAAACCTTAGTTTTCACAAACAACTAAATTGAAGAATACACAGTGTAAAATCCTGGTGGCCTTTCCTCTGGGAAGCCTTAGAAGACACCCACTTTGGATCAGGAACTAGCAACATGTCTGCTTTTAATTTTTTTTTTTTTTCTCCAAACTCAGTCTTCTCAGATCTCTCTACCTGACAGAAAAACTAAATCTGTGCAAAGACACCCTGTAAAAATAACCAAAATTTCAACACATGAATTCTCTAAGTTTAGGCTGCCATGGCTTCCCTTGCAATTGCAACTCAAAAGCTGCTTTTAGGTTATGCACGATCACTCTGCTCCTCAGTTGGTGAAGTACCACAGAGAATTGCAGGAAAGAATTAATTATTTTGCCCTCATATCAGGGCTGGAACATCATACAGTTAGTGCAATTGCTCTTACACTGCATAAAGAGAAAACAAAACATCAAATAGCTTGTCAGTTTAAAGAGTGTGTTCTCTTTGAGGGGAGGGAGAGGTGAGAAGGGATGTTGATGTAAATGAGGCAGAGAAACTACAGAGAAAAAAGATGCAAGCATATAATTAAAATCTGTATCATAATGCCAACATGCAACATAGCCACTGAGATTACAGGACCAATATTGATTCTAACATCAAACTTTTCAGTGTTACATTTTACAGCTTAAGAATGTTTTAAAATACGCTTTTCATGTGTAATCTCTATTATAACACAATGGGCCGAGATGATTTTTTCAAACAAAGGTAGACTTTTATCAAACAGAAAGTGAAAACTTCCTTTAAACTCTGATCCCAGCTCTTTGACGTGATCCAAGCAGTTGAATGTCTGAAGCCACACAGTTTCAAAGCAGCTTGCACCAAAACAGAAGTTCTTCTGCGTGTTATGGTGTGGTAACAAGAGCTACATGGCCAGGTGTTAGAGGCTGAGATTCACACTTGGGCTTGACCTTAGTAAATTCTGTAATTTTAAGGGGACAAGTCTGAAGGTGTTTACTTCGCATGCAAAGGCAGTATGAAAAAAAGGGAAATGGTCCCCAGATATGGGGAAGATATTAATTCCCTAAGCATTTTTAGATGTGTTTTGTTTTACCAATAAAAGCAGGAGTTTGGATAAGAAAGAGGTTTCTTCAGAAAAAGGAAAAGCTGCATCTTTACTAAATCAAAACAGATTCAGACACTTGTCATTCTCCCAAACTGCAGATGATTACGAAGCCAAAGACAAGAAGGATAAGCTTAGCAATTTTTTGCCCTTTTCTTTTTCTTTTTTTTTTTTTTAAGGCTCTGCTGTCTCATATGTCAGACAGGCGTGTGTATTATGCATATCCAAGACGGGACGAAGATCAGAAATTTAAAGGAGCTGTTTGTGATTTTGGATGGGATGTGGCACACAGATGAAAGAGCAAACATTTTTCCCCTTGGTTTAATGCTAGCACCAGATTCCTAAATTAAGCCCAGCAGGAAACAAACATCCACCACAGATTTCAAAAGATATCTTACATCTTTGTATTAAAATGTGTTATTTTAAGAGTCCCAAATGCTGCATGTCTGACTTTTATGAAGTCCAGAGCCAACATAGGAAGTGTTATTTGATTTACTTTAAAAGAACGCAGAAAACATCAGTGGACAATGGGATGTAAATTGCAGGAAGCCAAAAGAAAATTGAGGGGTAGGAGATAATGGACCGAGTGTTATTATCTATAAGAATACTAAGGTCACAGGCTTCAAAAATTACTTTGATGACCTTGAGAGCTCACTCAGACTAAAGAACATGAAGTTAGCAGATTTTCCAGGGAAAGTGGAAGGACAACAGGTTCAGTTTGTCTCTTCCAAACAGACTGGGGAGATGTTTCTGACACGCACTTCTTATTCCTCCTACACCAAATAACTACAATGTTGTAACTCCAAAGGAGGGCAGAATTAGACATCACCCCACACTTCCTCACACATTTCATGTGTGAGGTTCTTGATGAAAAGAACAAGATTTCCAGATTCATTTACCAATGCAGTAAAATGTCCAACCTTAAAAATATTTTTCTTCTATCACTCCATCTTTCTTTACACAAAATATGAAAGTACCAGGATAGGATTTTGCCCCACTCAATCACAATACACTGAGCTTTTATTTTGGAGTTAGCAAATATTATTTTTTTCCTCTTCTTTCTCACTGACTTTGATGATGTTTTGGGATTAAAACAAGGAGCAGACAGTTCCCATGAGATGAAAGACATAACTGCAGAGAACACTTACTTAGAAGATTTAAAAAAAAAAAAAAAAAAAAAAACAACAAACCTCTTGGGGTTTGAGATGCTGTTATGTATTTATTTAAAGAAACACTCCCTTAAAGGGGATTAGACTCCAATGTTTTGAATAAGTTCCTGCTTTATCAACTCTAGTTGGAAATAAAATGCCTTTTTCAATTTCCAAGCTGATGAAAATTACAACAATACATTCCCAAGTAAGCTAAATGTATTATTACAGGCAGACAGAGTAGCTCCAAGTTCTTCTCCAAACAGTGACAGTAATAAAACCTAAGCTTAATTCTCTTGTATAACCAATTATAACTCTCAGCCTCCCTTACTCCAGTAGCACCATTTCAAAAACACTCCACAGGTCCCTCCTCCACCAGCTGACTCCCAGCTGGGCACAGAGGTGGCCCCCCTGCTCAAGAGGCTCAGCCAAGCTCTCAGGTCAAACAAAGCAGAGACCTGGGAGGCTCACACACCTCTCAGAATTGACTCATTTACCTTCCTCTTCCAGCCAGTCCCCTATTTCATAACAAGTTTATTGCTTCCCCTTTCAGCCCTGCCCAAACCTCCAACAACTGCCCAAGACAACAGAAGGTTTCTGGGTGAAGGGATGAGGCAGAGGAGGCATGGAGGGGAAAAAGAAAGAAAGGCAAAACAAATAAAAATCTTGTTTGCTTTGGGAAGTAAGCTAAAGACAGCAGTACTTTTGACAGCAGGCAGAGACCTGTGCACATGAATGAACTTTCTAACACTCCTGGGTCAGCTGAGCAAGAGCAGACCTTTGGTTTCTGCTCCTGACACTAGTTCAGCACACAATGCAAGGCACGTTAATTTAGGTTTCCATTTATGCAGACCTGAAACGAGCACATGGTAACTTACAAACACCTTTCACATTGCGGCCAGGAGTAACCCATTGGCTATAACACGCTTTGAGATCTCCATGTAAAAAATGCAAAGAACAAACTTGGTAGTTTCAAACTCGGGGCCTGCTGGGCATCAGAAGATTAACGGCACGCACTGTCACAGGTCCCTGCATGCACTGCCTTCTGTGCCCAAGTTTCAGGTCTCATCATAAGTTCTTTCCAATACCTTGAAACTTTTGAAGGCCACCTCTGGCTGCAAGGCTGATGAAGAATTGGATTCACTATGATCTCAGACCAAAAATTATGCAGGACCCTAAGAAAATGCTGACAGGGACCGAAGAAAATACAGGTTGACATCCCAAACTCATTTCTTGTAGAAGGCCACTGAAATTACACATAAAGCTCCCTGGATGTGTCAGCCTTCAGGTGTAATACTTTGCCCATCTTTGTGTAAGCTGAGTTCATCATTTGCAAGTTTTCTGTTTGATATAGAATAGGAAGGATTACATACTCTATAGGAAACATTAAGGTTGTGTTCACTGTTCTTTTCCAGCTTTGGAATCTAGGAAAGAAAATTTCCTCCTTTCATTACATTTCTCAGCTTGCTAACAACATACTTGAGGTTAGTGTTTCTTCATATTCCTAAAATGCAGACTTATCCTTTTATATTGGATCCTGTATTTTATTCCAATCACTCAGCAATTATGTAGGGCTTTTCCCTCAAAATTTGCCCTCATATCATGAAGTACCAGAGCTTTCATAAATTATGTCAGCAGTGCTTTTCAAATACAGAATTGCTTTTCAAACGTGATTTGGTTTTGTGTTTAAAAACGGCTGTGCCATAACTGGTATTTAATATACTGAGTAATGGCATCATACTGCCATGGGCTGTGGCTGCCTCTTGGACAGGTTTGTGTTCAGTGGTCTTGCACTTAAAATACTTGAAAATTCAGTTAAAATACTTCTAAAATGACAAATGTGAATTACACCTGTGTTCATGGAAATGGTGGTTTATTTTTCATTATGCATTGTCAATAGCTTTATTGCCTCTGGATGCAGTGAAATAGCAAGAAGATTTTCAGTATTTTAAATTGATCAAGTTACATGAATTGATTTTCAAAGATTCAGCTTAGGGAAGTAGGGAGAAGATATCTGGGAAAAAAACATCAGTTCCGTCTGCAGAGCAGAATTGATTGTATGTTCTGGATGGCTTATGCTCTAGTATTATAAAAAATTGCAGATGACTTTTACTAGAGGAACTGTCAGTGAGCCTGAATTATTGACATTTTTGTGTAGTGTAGCTGCAAATACCTCCTTCAGTTGTCTTTTTCACTTTCAAAATGCAAACATTCAGAGCTACCATCCAAAGGAAGGTCACAGCTGCATGGGAGAAAGTTTAACTCTCCTCTTCCACTAGCTTCTTTTAATATAATTTCATATCAAGATAAAAAATCCAAACTAAAAAAACATATCCCAAGACTGTTCCACAGTGTCCAGGGATGGCATTACACCCTTAATTTGATGCCCAAGCACCAATGTGCAAAACAATGGGTGACAGGCAATTATGAAAACAGAATTAAAGAAGAGATTAAGATCCCCAAATACTATTACATCATTGTAAAGGCAGACATAGAGACTTAATCAGGAAATTTTGGAAATTTAACACACTTCATCATTGTTCCAAAATGCACATCATAACTAATACTGAAGGTCACAGAGAGAAAGAAAAAAATAAAAAAAAAATAAACTTTTTGTGTTTATTGTTCTTTCATCATACACTAACATACAATCCCTTAGGACATGACCACAGTCTTTCCACAAGATGCCATTTCCTTTCAATACTCTGAATGAACACTGATAATTGAACAAGTGATCATTAATTATTTGGCCTTACTCTTGCTACCATTGTGAAGTCCTGTGTCTTGTTTACCATGTACTATTCAAAGCCTGATTTGAACAATGAATTATTCATTTGCTTGTGGGTTTTCTACAGTGCTCATCACAACTTCTGAATGCATTACAAACACTAAGCAATTCATTTTCACATCATCTCTGTGGGATGAAGTGAATGATATCATTGTATACACATTACAGAAGCAGGGGCATGACACAGGGATATTAAAGCATCTGTTAATTCCAAATACACAAAGGGGGGCTTGCAGGGCCAAGTTTCTTCAAACTACATACATTTGTCACACCATTTGTGTCAGCCTCAGTAGCACACACGGATCATACGCAGAAATGGTCTCAAAACAGGCCCCTGAAAAGTGAGGACAATCAGGATTCCCTGGTTTTCATGATCACATGAAAACGCTTTGTGTTTAAATTATACTGTATGTAAGATGAGTTGAGGCAAAAATGTTGACAGTGGAAGGAAAGAAATTCTCAGAACAAGCTGTTACATTGCAGAGGTATAAAAGAACGTAGACAGCAAGAACTCCAACACAACAGCGGATGCACCAACACACAGCAAGGTTTGGCACCACGGTGCTTCCTCAGAGACCATCATGTTTCAGAGGACATCTATTCTTCAGTAGATGTGGGGGAAATGCAGGGACAAAGGGTGAGGAGAGGGCTGAGACACTTGGTGCCTCCTTTGCCTCCGTCTGTAACAGTAAATGCTGAGGAGCAGCTGAGCCTGGAGCTGTTCAGCCTGGAGAAAAGGAGGCTCAGGGGCACCTCATTGCTCTCTACAACTGCCTCAGAGGGCACAGAGAGGGGGAGTTGGTTCTGCCTGCCAAGACAGACTTACTGCAGAGCCAGGAATGCCCCAAGATAGCATGCCATCAGAGATTAAAAAAGGCTTGGGACTTGGTGTGGTTAAACAAGGGGGCAATCTTTAATCTTTCCCTGTTAGATGTAATTCACTCAAACATATCTGACCTCATTAATGTAATGAAAAACCTCTGCATGTTAGTTGCCTGTATTTATACAGTTTCTATTATGACTTCTACAGTTTGATCCTTTCCTCAGTGTCTCAACCTGAAAAAATCATCCATCCAGACCATCTGCCACCTTACTTAGCCTTCTAATAAATGGCTATCCTTACACAGGGTTTACCTTTTAACAAGTGAAAAGAGTCCCAAGTGGTGTTAAACTTTCCTGAGGGACAGAGATGGAGACAAAGCTGCTGTAGTGGAAAAAATCCTTTTACAGTTAGTGTACTAAAAGCAATACAGGTTTTTCTGCCTCCGTTCTAGTATCCACGCTATTTCCACATAAAATACAGCTGAACATTGCCTTACCATTTCCACGTAAAATACAGCTGAACATTGCCTTACCATATGCAGGGCAGCACAAATATATTCGGCAGCTGTAACCCAACAGGCTGCTCATTATAGTCCAACATTGATTTCTCAGAAGTGATCCCAAATCTGTTCCCAGTTATGCAAAACTTCTCTTACAGACTGTGAACATGTTATTGGAAGATGCCTTCCTCTGTGCCTTCAAAAATCTGATTTATTTGCTGTAATCCAGTTAAAATTACACAGCAAGGGGAAGCAAGTTTGTCCTGTGCTCACACTTGCAGTGTCTTTCAATCCTCGCTGCCAGGTCTCTTTCCTGGTTTTCTGGCAGTCTGGGAAGGTCCCCTCTGAATGCAGCCATCCCTGTGCATTACTGCCAACCCAAATGCCCCTTGAGTCTTTGCAGGAGCCCCCACACTCACCACTCAGGAAAAGCGGGTTCAGCACCAACAGTAGTGGTGATTCCCGAGGTGCTGCCACACCAGGAACAGGCTACTTTAGTTTTTGGCTCTCTGAGGAAGACTTTTGAAGCCACCCGGAGTGTCTGTCCTATAGCTGACAGTATCAGAGTCACACCCCAGACATCAGTACCAAATGTATGTACAATTTAAGCCTGAATCAAGGGCTGGTGGGAGGGTTTTTCCCAGGTTTAGGAGAAAAAGTTGTAAGGAATTCAGTGGAGAAGCACCCAAGTGAGTCTCCTGGTTTTATGTGTTATCATTTGCTGGACTCCAATGCTTCAATTTCTGGCAGTCACTGGTTTCAAAGAGATTGAGTTTAAAATGCTAACCGGTTCTGAACTGACAAGCCAGCCATCTGAAAACACTGACACCAAACCTGATGGAGAGGAGACCACATGGAAGAAAAACACCCACATGGTTGTTTCTGCTCAGAACTTGAGCTAATGTCCAACTCCTACTAATTCCTATCAGTCACAGCAGCTGTGTCCTCATAGCAAATGTTCTACACAGTTTTTTCCTCATTACATATTACACTAAACTAAAAGGGACTTTGGCTTAAGGAGATGAAAAAAAACCCCAAAATCTGCTTGGGGAAATAAACCCCAAAAAATCAGCTCAGCTGAAAATTCAGTCTGACCTCTCCACAAACTTCAGGCTTGTTAGAGGACTGGGGGGATATATTTCAAACACTATTTACTTCTTATGTGTGACTCTTTCAGAAATGTTGCCAGTAAGAAAGCCCAGAAAAAAGTCAGGTCTGAGCATCTCCTACCCAGAAGAACAATATGGACCCTAAAGCAGCAAAAGTGAGTCGAGGGTTTTATGATAAGACTGAGATCTCAGACTAAAGCTGTGCTTAAGCTAGAGAGAAAAGAGAAGGTGAAGCAGATCTGGACTCCAGAGTGTAAGCTGGGGACACGAGAGTCACCAGTGGGTAGTTTTAACTGGAACGAACAAGGGCATGGACAAAAAGCATGTTAGCAAATACCAGTTCCACTGTACCTGCCTATGAAACATTAGTTTAGTACACTTAGACAAAAAAATCTGCAGCACAGGCATTTGATAGCTCTAAGTCATGTAAAAGCTGCCTGCATTTGTGATGAAATCTGAATTTGTTGTTCCTTTATGATCACCACGTTTGTACATAAAAGAATTGCTTAGAACAGTTCAAACATCTGCTGTACTCGGATGATTCATCATTGTTTAAATATTACAGTATCAAAAAATAATTTTCTAATGTAGTCTTACTCTGACAATAACATTCATCCCATTTAAAACTTCTATATATATTTGTCCCTTTAGTATGAGTTTTATGTATCTCTTGTTTAGGCTGTGATTTATGTCAGACCATCATATAACACAAATCAGCTTTTGTTTATCAGGCTAACTAGAGGATATAGGAATAAAAAGGATCTTTTTTATCTACTTAATTTAAAAATGTGTATTTGAAATAAATGAACAATATTACAACAAGGCAATTTTTATATTGGGCTATCAAAAATTATCATAGGTAGTTAAAATATTGTAAGTAATACCTCATGGTTTTTAATAAACTACTTGGAAATTTCTCACATAATATTATGCAAATATATATATATATACGTATATCTTAAGTGTTACTAAGTTTGAATACAATAATTTTGGAACTGCTTTTTAGCACCGAGCACAAGTCTCATGGCTATGGGAGATTGAATGCTGCAGAAACTTTACTCTTGCCCTTCCCTCTGCAGCTGCTAAAAGATCACTCCAATGGCTGCCCCAGGCTGGGCTCAAGGAGCAAAAACAACACCCAAGGAATGGCTGCAAAACTTGATACCTTCTTTTGTAGCCCATTTCCCTGCAGCCAAACTGCAGAGCTTTCCTTTGAAGGGGTAAAGGGGATGAAAACGAGACCTTTGTCTGCCTTATACCCAACAACTAAAACGAATTGCCACAGCCCCACAACAGAGGACAACACCCCCATGTCCCATCACAAGCTGCAATGCTGTGGTTCTGCTGAGTCAGCTCCTGGAGGGAAGAAGCTTCTCCTTATCGTGAATGTAGTACCACTGCTGACCCCTGAGCACTCCAGTCACACCAACAGAACAGGAACGAGAGAAATCTGAAAACCTTGAATTTTTTAAAAATATCTTGATGCATTTTCTCTATCTTCTCTCTCCTGAGCTTTAAATAAAATTCATTCTCACTGTCAACAATTTTGTGGGCCCACCTCTAATACTGGAATGGCTCAAAAGAAACTTTGCTTTTTGTAACAAGGACCAACAAGATTTCACAGCATTGCTCTGCTCCAGGAGCAAAGATCACAAATACCACCAAACAAATATCTAGAGGATACAGTTCTAGACTGAAGCTGTATTAACTGATAGTGCAAAATACTTCATATTTTAAACTAAATTTTTTAAAAAAACAGCCAGTGACTGATTAGAAAAATGCTAGAAGCATGCCAGGTACTCTGTTCAAAACACCTTGAAGCAAACTGCACTATTGTCTATATTTGGAAAGCATAAAATGTCGCAAAACTAAAACCATATAAATGCAAAATATACATTTTTCAAAGGAAACCAGTACACATAAACTACATGGATAACATATGGTTTGGATATGAATGTGGTTCATATCTGTTACTGGTTAATTAGTTCTAACTGTATCCAGAGTGGAGTTTCAAAGGTGCAGGGACATGTGGTAAATAAATAAGTGAGCCATATTTTGGGATGCCCTTTCCTAACAGCCAGGAGGAACTGTGGTGCCCCTCAGCCAAGGAGAACCATTACCTGCCACTGCCTGCCAACACCACGCTGGGTAAGTGAGTGCCCTCCCACCAAAGCTGATTTTGCTGTGCTCATTGATTAGGAAGGCTCAGCAGTATTTGCAAAAGGGAGTTACAGGCACAGCAGACAAATTCATTGGAAACTGCCCACTCCCAAGCTGATGTGTCTCTCAGGACCGAGCAGGGCACTGAGTTGCAGATGCACCTGACATGCTGTAATACACTGGCAGACAGACAGCCTGAGGAGCAAGGACCTGGGGAAACAGTTCCAGGTCACAGCAGCCAGACAGCTGTACCTATACGCCTTTTAAATGCTTCTTACCACTTTAGTCAAAAGCAAGGGACGTTTTGTTTCACAGCATTCTTTGATCTGAACTCTGATAATCTAATATATATCACTTGCACAACTGAGTTATCTCCTCTCTTTCTCCTTGCTCCCTCCCTCCCAGCAAACCATATGGTTTCAACCCTGTGCCACACATCCTATCTCACTAGAAGGACACGTTTTCTATACAAATGCAATGTTTATTCATAATCTCAGCAGGTTTAAGGTGATGCACTAACAGAATGGTTTCCTTTCACATAAAGTGAAAGGACACGCCAAGTGTTCAAAAAATATCACAGATCTACTAACAGTAAAATGAGCAAAATAATAATTCTGATCACTAGTTCTGGAAATTCTATCCTCATCCCAAACCCATGTGTTTCTGCCAAAATCTTTCTGAATCTGAATGTTACTTGCTGAAGTATCATTAATATGCCTCCATCCAGTAGCATAGGAAATGAATCGTATCTGGTCTGCATGAAATTCTTTAAATTATGCGCATATATATATCCGTCTCATCCTACCTGCATAAATACACCTTTATAATTTCTGGAAAACACTGATAAACATTGCTTAGGAGACAAGAAATACACAAAGAAAGAAAAGGAATGAATTTACATGGGAATTTACTGTGTCTGCAGGTCATACAAATGAAACCCAATTTTTTTCCCACAATTAAATCTATGGTGTTATCAAGAAAATCAGTTTATTTTAAGACTGTCAACCCAATATATAAATTTCCTTTTGTGCTTGAAATGCCTTTATCAGATAAGACAGCTTTTGTTTAAACTGCTATTTTCAGACTTTGCTTTGAGGGTTTTGAATATACAGAGTGAAGTAACTTGAGATTTCCTACCCTGTTTCAAAATGTGTTTCTTCTGTCTGTTTGTACTTTGTAATTTCCTGTCAAATAACCTCACCACAACCAACTTTCCTTGCTCCAACCTACTACTTTTCTTTTTTTTTTTTAAAGCCATTCCCACTTCCTGAGGATGGTAATAAAACACTGATTACATTCGGCTGTTATCTGCCTTTTCTTCCTCTTCTTCCCCCTCTCTCACTCCCTTTGGCAAAGCCAGCACTCAGGTTTCAGCTCTTCATGGACTGAGAAAGGCACATAGGGGAGAGGAAGCAAATCAGACTGCAGGAATCAAGATTCATTAGTTTATTGGGTCAATCAGCACCTGGAGCAGAGCCAGACAATTAGGGTGTGCAGCCCCTGCAGTCTGGATGCACTGCTCTCCTTCCAGAGCCAGCATCACTGTGCCCTGCTGTCTGCCGTGGCCAGGCGGGTGCAAAGAGCACAAGGAAAGCAGCAGCACGCTGCTGTCTCAAATCAGTTGCAACTAACTGGAAAAAAGCCATTCATTTAGCCAAATTCTTCTTCATTAAGCATGAAGCTGCTCATATTTTCAACTGAACGCTCACTGGTTTTTGCCGATTCCTACCAAAAATTGTTTGCTAAAATATCACCATATAGAGCCTATGGACTATTTACCTTCACCTGAAATTCTTTAACCTCTTCTATTCATTCAACTTGCACATTCTCTCACTGCTCTCTCCGTTTTTGCCACCCACAAGGTATCAGCTCCACCTGTTCCAGCTGCTCCGTTCCTCCTTTCTCTTGTCTATGAGCTTGTTGCAAGCATAGGCTGAAGTCAATGCACTTGCTTCCTCTCTTCCAGCTCTGTCCTGGATCCTGTCCAGCTCAGTTTCCGCTGTTTCCCTTTGAAGGAAAGTGCTTTCACCACAGTAAATCATTATCTCTTCCTGGGCAAATCTCTGGGATCTCCCTCCCAGTTAGCCCTTCTATTTCTTTTGCTATTGCTGACCATCATCCTTGCTCTGACATCTCATCCTCCCAGAGGTTTCAGTTTTTCCTGTCAATGACCCCTTGCTGCTCTGGGCAGCCCATCACAAAGATGGGCACTTATGAAGCTCTGCCACAGTTTTCTTCTCAGTTTAACACAACCAGGTGATCTCTTCAGCTCTCACCTCAGCACTGATGGTTCAGATCCCATTTCAAGAGTGCCAAAGCAGGCCAAGGTGATCTGGAAGGGATGTGTGGTAAAGGACAGGAGCGGGGTGTAAGGCAGGAGCCTTAGATCAGATCAAGCAGCTTATGAAACCCTGTTGTCAGGCACATCCTTCTCCCTTCTAAGTCATCTTCTTTGCACTTAAACAAGTGTGTCACTTTACCTCCCAAATTTTTAAACTTCACATTTGGCCACAAACATAAATTAACTTGCCCTAACACTAAATGCCTTTTCTACAAAACTTCCTCCTCTCCCTACAAATGATGCCAACTCTGGGATTTCAATGTTTACAACAGGAAATTTAAAATCACTTTAATATTTCCTTCCCTCCTTCTGAGTATCAAGTTCAGTCCTATTCCTTTAGTCACTTTCTTCCAGTCTCAGCAGCTTAAAGCTCTCATTCTGTGCTTCATTCTAACCAGAGTGACAACATTCTTCCCTTGAGTGCCCCAAAAATGTCACTGACTCCTGCTAGGGCAGAAAAGGTGGAACTGCTGAACTCGTGTTTCCATCTCTGTTCAGTCAGAAAACCTCAAGGTGTACTCTTCACACAGTTTCCTGAGATGGAATCACATCTATAGTTCTTTTCACACCCTCTCCAACTTTTTCCTAAAGTTTACGTACTTTAAACCTTCCTGAACTGGCACAATGACACTTAAGAACCATAACACCAACCAGCACGATGCCACAAAACTACTGCTGTTCCAGAGAGCTGACACAAATATGCACAAAGCATCGAGCCCAGAGGTGGGCAGTGGGCATTGAAGGATGTGCTAAAAATCTTTGCTGTCGTACCTTCAACTTCTGAGTGTGCATTTCTAAAGTTTAGCTCTTTCTGTGCAGTTCAGGAGCCCTGCCTCGTTCAAGCTTTGCTTCCAACATATTCAGACTTTTTTCTCGTGGTGGTCTTCACTCTGATTCCTTCAGGGAGATCTGTGGCGATCTTTTTTCACACAGAGGCTACATTTAAATTTCACTTAAACCCTGCATAAGCAGAGGCGTTACATCGTAGCCCTCTTGCTGTTTGACAGTTATTTCTATGGTTCAATGTTCCTTTTCTGTGTGCCTAAACGTTGCTAGTTAGCTTCTGTTCAGACTGAAATCTGCCAGCTCTAACTTTCGCCCTATTCTAACAAGTTTTTCTCTTTCCTTGGGACACAAACTCCAGACTGCTGGAGCACTTGCAAAAACTTCCAACTGCTGTATTATTCAGGTCCCTGAGCTCTCAGTACAACTAGCTTGCATTGATAGCAGGGTGGCAAACAAGTTTGATATCTTTCAAAGACAAATTTTAATTAAGGACATACTTTTTAATCCTTCCTTCATTTTAATTAACCGGATTTAGGATCACTTGATCTGAAGTTTCTCCCCAAGTCTAGCTCTTCTATGATGTCATTATTAGCTGCTGAAAACAGAACAGATACTCTTTTATTCAGAATGTCCTTTCTGTTTGTGTTTGGGAGGGGTGAGGGGAGAGGGTGTTTCCATTTTGGGAGGTTTTTTGATGGTCTTTCACATTGTTACACTCATGGGCTGTCTGCTGCCTCCCCTTTCTGAACACAGCAAAGATTATTATTCTGCTACACATCTGTTGTTCTCTGCAACATTTGTCTTCATGGGTAGTTTAGATTCCCTTTCGATCGCAACCTGGCATTCAAGTACAAGCCTGGTATATTTAGGTTCAAATAGGTTAGACACAAACCTTTCATTAAAAGTCCTCCTGATCCAATTAGAATCAGTATCATTTCTATCACTTTTTTCTTGCTCTACTTCCACTATCCATTAATGTATCTTTCCTCTCTTCAACTCCCCACACACTAAAATGAGTCATGAATATCACATGACCATCTTCAGACTTTCCCCCATCTTTTCTTGGCATATTCAACCACTTTAACAGACTTGGCATCAAAGACTACTACCCCACATAGTGATACAGAGAATCTCTTAAGAAATATTATCATTTCTTGAATGTTACCCAATAGAAACACAGCCCAAGCTTTCTTCCCATCTGTCCATCTCACTCTAGAGACTGGGTGAATTCAGATCACCAGAACCCAAATTTTCAGCAGAAACCATAGCAAAGTTATAACTGAGAAGGGATCTGCATAGCCTGATGCATTTTTCCTAAAGAGCAAAAGCATTGAAGCTTCACTTTAAAAATGTAGCAAATAACTGAGGGAGGTAAGTGCTTTGGACTGATGGAGAACAGGAGTGAGTGTCTAAAAATTGTGCAAATTACAGATAGAATAGAGGTAGATTGTTAGGTACTTCTAAAATAAAGTTGATCTTTGTTTAAGGCAATGCAAAGTGTATGGAAGTCTAGAAAGAAAGTAATAAAGGTAATATATCTGGAAGACTTTTAGTAGAAACAGTCTAAAGAGACAGTAACAGGAGCAAAGAACTCATGTTAAAACCAGAAAAACTAACAAGTCAGGGAGAATTAGAAGGTGATGAGTTGAGAAATGTATTTTCTTCAAAAGTCCACAAATAACCAAAAATAACCAGACAACTTTTTGTGAGAGAAGCTAAAACAGAAGTCAAACCGAAGCTAATGCTGGTCAGAACTCTAATCTGTAATGTAAGTGTAGAAGAAATGGTGAGATTACCACCAGGAATTGTCGCATATTTTCCTCAGACAAACACAAGTACAAACCTCTGATACAAACACATCTGAATCATCAGAATAGAAGGGACAGAATAAAAGGAAACCTGCAGAATTATTCCTACATTGAAAGCCATGTGTAGAATATCCTCCTAGACAGAGTGACAGAAGGAAACAAGAAGTCATAAACATAAAAGAGTAGGGAAAATAAGCCTAATTTAAAACTAAAAATCATGGTCACTGCTGAAGGTGACTAACAGAGCCTCAGTAGTCTTTTAATATTGAATGGACTATTACTATATTCACTTATATGACGTTTGTTTCCAAATCAGCAGCATGCCACGACTTTTGTTGGCGTCCCACATAGCAGACCTGACCATTCAAACCTTTGGGCCTCATTTCTGCCACGCTACAATTCGACAGAGTTACACTGGCTTGTCCACACCAAGTGCACAGACATTGCACACGCTGCATCCCAACACCAACACCTGCGGACTCCATCCAACTGAGCTCCCACTCGGGTCAGAGCTGCTAAAGGTTTCATGTATTTACCATTGGCAACAGTTTGTGTAGCACCAGTTCGAATGATATTTACCAACAAAACACACACACAGAAGGGTTCACCACTTGCAGCCTGCAATGAAGCACGATGTCTCACAGCAGAGGCATCGGCTCAGTGACTAACTCCACTTGAAGAAAGACTGGATCATTTAACTTATTTCTAAGAGGGAACCTCTGTAATTCCCAGTAGAGTAAGTCTATGAGGTTTAAATAAGTTCTCCAAAAAAAAGCTTTAGATTATTTCACATCACCAGCTGTCAGCCAATAGCCTGGATAATGAAAATCCAGTTTTCTGGCTTCCTGCACAGTCCCTTGCAGGATTCAGAGTAGCTGTTTCCCTCTTATTTGCCTACACTCAACTATGAGTTCCTTTCTCTTTCCTTCAAGGAAAAAAATAATTTTTTTTTTTTTTTTTTACTCCATCTTAGGAGATGACAAGAGGGATTAACACTGCCAGAGATGTTGCATACGACCTCTTCTTTTACAGGCACTATTTGTCACAGAGGTTCATTGGACTTATATTTCCTAAACTTCAGCAAAGGAATGAACTTTTAAGATGGATGAACACTCACAGCATAGCTGCTTTAAACAAAACCACCCCAAATTTGTAAATAAGAAGTGATTAGTGAAATTCGCTGCAGAAATCAGTCACATTAATCAGCTGGTTGTAAAGTAGTGCACAGCTAGAGCTGTCTAAACAATTTTGCTAACCTTTAGCAAAAATGTGAAGGAATATGCCACAAAATGGTTCAGCTTTAAATGGATAGGACATGCTCCTTTTAGGAGAACAGCTAAGTTCCAAGATTATTATTATTTTATTCAGATTTTCCCAGAGCAATTGGCCCAAAAAGAGTAATATGTAGTTACAGCACTCTTTTCCCCAAGTTCATTCCAGGCTGTGAACAGCAACGGCCCATGGCAGGACTGGGAGTGTTTATTCCAAGGCAGATTGTGGCTGGAGACTTGTGGAGGAAGACTGACGCTAAATCAACTTACAAAGAAAAATTAATCACCAGAAAAACTCTGAGCATTTCCTCCAACATTGCTTTCCCTCTCATGTTATCATTAATTCATTTGGGATTTCTTTTTTTTCCAGCCAAAATGACAATGGCATTGCAGAACTGTCTGTGAAAGGTGAGAGGTGAGGCACGCCAGCAGGATCCCGGGGGTGAGGTCCCAGCAGAGAGCTGCCAGCAGGCACCAGGAGCCACCACAACATCTCAAGGACCACGGCAGAAGGAATGCAGCTCCAAAGCACAGTCTGGCTGCACTGCCAACCAGCCAGGTTTGGTACCCATGATCACAGTGCCCAGTGCCATCACCTGCAAAGGCAGAGAGCTCACCTGTGCCAGGCATGAAATCAGGGCTGATAACAGTCCAGGGAGGGATGGGATGGTTCAGGGGCCATGCACACTTCAGAACAACAAATGTGAACATAAAACACACTCCCCCTCTCTCCAAGACTAACTAAACAGTAACAATTAACAAATACATTTTTCCATTTTTTGAAGAAGAATTTGATTCATATTTTCAGGTTTTATTCCACAACCACCAGAAACAGAAAACTGATTTAAAAGGTGAGGAGCAAGAGAAGAGAAACCCATCAGTCTTTAGCTGTTCTTTTCTTCCAAGAACTACAGTTTTCAGAGGAACACCAAAGTAGAGATTGATAATATCAGTCTCACTTTTGTCATAATATTTCTCATAATACCTGGAAGATCTGAAGCCAACATTTTTCAGAAGAAAATCTTAGAATGATCTTGGCCTATCCTTCACTTAATTTTGTCCACACTAAACACCCAGTAGCCAATAAAGACCTATTGTTTTGGGTTCAGGATGCTAGACACAAGCACAAGAGCTTCTGAAACAGCACCTGCATGTTACATGATGCAGTAAATTTAGACACATTCAAGAAATTGACTTTTGTTTTTCTTCATATCCATCTACTTCTAGCAGTTACCAATCCCAGTTCACACAGGCAGGCCAAAATTAAGTTTGGAGTCAAAGCCTCAGTAAGTTTATTTCAGATTTTAGAGAGTTCTAAGCTAGAAGGTATGTGATAAACACCACTGTTACAATAGCATCTCTCACTTATACTCAGCAGGGATATTTGTTTAAGCGACAAAAGAATTTGGTATCAATCCCTCTCGCTGAGTAAGCTGCACTTGATCTGTACAGCCAACGAATAATAAATCAATGCAAATCACACCACTTTATCACTAACAACCATTTTCTGGTCAGCTACACCACAGAACAGTCTCTCCCACAGGAGACAAATAACCCCCAGTGTCTTAAAAGAGGAGTTATTTATAGCCTGCAGGGAAACAATTGGGCTCTAACATATAATTTGCACCACTCCTTTTATTTGCAGTGAATTTGGCCCTCAGAATCTTTGGCTACAATGAAGGCACAAGCTGCTTTCATCATTAGTGCATGACTCTGCAAATTACTGTACATATTTGAACATTCAGCTGTCAGGAAGCTCCCCATGTCCCACAAGTACCACCTTACACTTGACAATCAGGTCACCCACACACTCCTTCTTAACCATCTGTAGCTTTTCTGCATAACAATTTTTGATAGACATTGCAATTCTTAAGGTATGAACTATCAAAGATAAAATAAAGATAAAATAAAATGCAGACAACTAGAGAGGGGAAGGTTTACAACTCACTCCCTATTAGTGCAGTATAAAGCCATTCTTCTTTTGGAAGATGGATGGGTTTAGCCCCCGAGAGGTGCCAGGCAGCTGCACAGATCTGGAGAAAGAGGCCTCGAGGGCACATTGAGGCCAGTCAGGGCCTCACCTTTTCTGAGCAGATGGATGCTCTTTGTGTAGCATCATTTTCATGAGTGTCTATCTGGAGCTCATCATTGAGCACTAGAGGAAAATATCACATTGATGCAAGCCAAAGCTAACTTTGCCTCTTTAAAACACTTGTAAGAGCATAGAATAATGCAACCCACTACTGTAACACCATGCAAATCATCCACAGTTCGCTTACCCACAACAGCTCAGTCCTGACATTCAAAATTCAATCTGAAGTAAAATTCTCTCCTCATGTTTATATTAACAGGCAGCATTGATGGTACCACCAACAGCAGCTCCCTGCTGAACTCAGGGCGACCATCTGGACACAAACACAAACCCACAACATGCACTGCTCTGGGTCCTGTTCAGCAAACGAACCTCACATGGGTAAAGGCACAGGAAACCTTGTGAATGTTTGAGCCACACTAAGGGCAGCAAACACTAAGCAGCTCCCCATGTTGACAGCATGAATAGAAAACACCTGGGACAGAGGGAGGAGAAGGGACAAAATGCCTGTGAGCCTGGCAGTGCCCACCTGGCTCCCCCACTGCAGGAAAACCCTCCTCTAGGTGGGCAGCAAGGTCAGATCCCTGACAGCTCACCCAGGTCCACACTGGAGGTGGTGCCAGGGTGGAAACAGCAGCCACTGGGAGACTTGCCTGCTGTGTCTCTTGCACCACTCCACTTTAAGCCACCTTCAGCTGCTGTGGGGTCTGAGGTTATTGGGGCAGAGATCTCTGCAAATACAGAAATACAAACTGTGGGAGTCTGTTCTCTCTTTGTGACCAAGAAGCTTCTTTTAGGGCTGGCCTGACTTGCCCCAGAGGCTTCCCAGAGAGCTGTATAATAAAGATGATTGAAATTCAGACTGTGTCAACAGACACTTCCTTTGAGAGAGGTAAATAGGAGGACAGCACCTTGTTCATCAAAACCAACCAGACATACCTATAGGGCACACAGAGTCAGCCAAGAGCCTCTGGGGTTTTCTCTTTCCTTTTAAAAAGAAGAGTTAACCTTTTTTCCCCAAAATTTAATATTAAAAGAAGAAAATGCTGGCAACACCCACAGTGTTATGTCAGCTGCTTATGTGAGGTCAAATACAGTGTGATGGGAAGCAGAGGCTCCACGTGAACACAACCACATCAGCTCGGTGCCATTCTGCTGCTCTCTCCCAAACACACACCACTAAACAATGCTCGGTGTCCAGGGAGAGCATGTCCAGACCCACAGCTTTCTGCCCAGCCTGCCCAAGAGAAAAGCACCACTGCAGAAAGGAAAAAGTAATTACATGCCAGACTGCACCTCTTTTGAGAGTTCCCATATGATCAAATCCTCCCACATACCAGAAAGGAAATTAATTGCACATTCTTCCTTGGTCTAGATGCGGTGGTGGAAACAGCACAGTATAGGATAGCAAATAAATATTTTCAGCCATTCAGCTCATAAAAGCAAGCAGAAGACTTCAACCTGGCACAGCACTTCAGTAGCCATCACGATAGCCAAAGTAAACGAACACATTCACTGAGACAGTAAAAACTGGAACCCGTTCAGAAAACTATTCACTCTCCAAGTTTCTATTTTCTCTAGTCTTAAGATATGCAAACCTATTCTCTAATGCCTTTATGAAAATGCATATTTCTTAATCCTACCATCCTTGTTATCCAAGTTCCTGGTTTTTCCCTGTGCTATCAGATGAATGGAAGCAATGCACCAGGGCAGAGGCAGCAGTAAGGCTGCTTTGAGCCTTGTTAAGCACCTTTCCCATGCGAGCCTAGTGGAAAGCAGGATATGACTAGACTCTCTCTCAGAACAAGGCAGATCTTAGTTCCTCCACTACACAGCATTAGTGACATTTCCTCTTCAGCTATTTAGTAATTTTTCTGGTACAAAGTGCCATAGGTGATGGCTTAGGATGTACGGGACACCAGGGCCAGGCTGCTGTAGCCAGCTGCATGAGAGCCCTTGTTTGCACTCACCAGCTCCTCTGTGTTTCTCCTCTTGCTGCCAGGAAGTCTTGACATGACCAAAATTTACAGCAGTTATAACACACTGCTGCTAACTGCGAATTTTAATTAGAGCATTTGCCTCCGGTGTAATGCAGTAATAAGGATAAAATGGGTGTCTGCTCTTTTCTAAGGATCTCTGCACGCAGGCAGGTATAGACAGACCTGAGCTTGCTCTGCCTGTGCTCTGAGCTGGCTCCCAGGTGAAAGCTGCACATGGCTTTGTAGGCACAGTATGCACTGCACAAGCAAAGGGGCCCTGCACTCAACACACCTCAGCTTGACTAGTTGACTGTGAACAGAAATAAGAATTGTGCCCCTGTAGCAAGGAAGAAAAAAACCCCAGTGCTTTTTCTTTACTTCCAATACTTGTTCACACTTGCCCTAACAAGCTTGCCTATATTCCTGTCTTCTCAGAGGTGTATGTTTTCAGACATTTTTTGGCTTGCTGTTCATTATATTTAGGTAATTTGCAAGTATTAAGCTATCATCTGCACACAGATGATAGCAAGTATAACAGAAGTACTATTCAGAGAGGATAAACCACAGTGCGTAGTGGATTATAATAAGCAACCAGAGAAGCCTGGATGACCCTTATCAGAGTGAGCCAGCTCTTTCTAACACCTCTAAATTAAGGCTTACCACTTGTTTTACTCTGGCTATTTTTAAAAAGAATCACAGCAAAATGAACAGAGACATTTTAAAAAACAGTGCAAAACCATCAGAAGTGCCTATTCTTTTGTTGGGAAGTTCATGAAATGTCTAACTAGTTAACAATCAAGCCACTAGGACAACATAGTAAAATTGAAGCAATTCTTTGAAGACACTAGAAATTTAAGTATTGAGCAGCCTATATTTCTGTTGTCTGTCACTAATCTTTTTTCAACCTCTGCTCAGATACTGTCGTTGAAGAAAACAAGGAAAGGCCAGGAACAGCAGGTTCCCAGATTAAGCACAGGAGAACTGACTACTCTGCAGCACCCCAGAACCACATAAAGGCATGTCTTCAGGCAGGAGGACAGACTCTTCTCCTCGCTGCTGTTTCACGGGCTGAGCAGGAGCCAGGTGATTTCCAGCTCTAGCCTGGAGGTAAAGAGCCTTCCCTGCCCATCCCACAGCTTTCCTACCCCACCAAGTTGCTCTTCCCAGCAGGGGAACTGCCTAGCAGGAGTTACTGGCTCCAACCTCCGGCAGGATCCAGCAAGTCCTTCCTCATCATCATCATCACCCTCCACCTCCCATTTTGCAGCAGGAGGTTTGTGGAAATGCTTTGGACAGCGAGCTAGTCCCAGAGGCAGCCCAGCTGACAGATGCCCTCCACTCTCAAAGAAGGTATTTGGTCGAGCAGCAGAACTTTGCTTTTGTGTATGACTTCTGGAGCCTGCCTGTACTGCAGAACACTGAAGAGCTGCCTTGGATCTCTCTTCACTTTCCTGCTTTTGGGCTCAAAGTCAGCAAAGAGCAGCCCATAACACATGGTGTGGACTCATGGTTCTGAGCTGTCATTACAGGTAGAGAGGAAAAGCAATAGAGATAAAGAGATAAACATTAGGGAGAATGAACATGTATTACCCTAGTAAATTCATCAGATAATATTAATTAAGGAAACCCTCAGATAACAAAAAGAAAAGGCAGGGTGGGAGGTGGGGGGAAACTCCTTAATTTATGGCAAAGCCAAGAAAATAAATGTCCTGAAGACCTTTTCCTCTTCTTGTCTTGGAAGCAAGACTGGGATAGAGCAGGTCAAGCAACAATATCACAACTTTGCATGCTATGGGGCTGCAATTCAGAAAACAAGACAGAATACGAATGTAACCTGACTTAAAGTGGATCTGAGAGACCTTTAATGCTGAAGTTGGTGTGCCTGGTTTGTAATTACTAACATCTCAGAGCAGCCCTTGCTTCTGAGCACTGGCCTAGATTAGCAAATTTACAGTAGGAAAACCATATGGGTACATTCCTGTAGCTACATGTGTACAGTAATTATGGCACAGGTAAGCAATAACACATGCCCAAGGCATCATACTTGGTGAGGCACAAGGCTTACGTGCATATCTATTATGACTTCAGACTCCAAAGTACCTTATTGCTCAGACTAAACAGGAAGCCCACTTCCCTGTAAAACACACAGAAGGATCTACTGCTACAACACAGGATTTTAGTGTGTGAGGACCAGAACTGTGAAAGGGGGAAGGAGCATTTTAAAATATTTTCCTCTATTGTTTAAAGTAGCAGGCAAAACTAAACATCACTTAACTTTAAAAAAATGCCAGTTTCATGTCAATGCCCAAAGTCTGGTTGTTTTGCAAGTGCTTCAGGCTTATGCTCCTCTCTGGAAAACAGGGTCCTTTCTAACACATTATCTACTTGATTGCTTTCAGACATCTAATCAATCAAGAAATCCCATCACAATCATGTGATCAGCAGCTGTGAGTTGACATTCATGCATGGCAATTTATGACAAATCAATAATAAGTGTTTCCCTTTTACATGGTTTTTCAAAATAAGACCACATTTTACAAAAGTAGGTTTTTCTGAAGATTGGTTTCAGAACGAATAGCACCAACTTCAAAGCAAATGTTTCTGTGAGGGCTGTTATGACATTCGAGTTCTTATATGATCTTCAAGGCTGCAGAGTGACCTAGGAGGCAGCCATAATGAGACACAGACAGCGAATAAAGCACTGATTTAATTATGCTGTTTGATATATGATGACCTCATCCACTGCTGTTTATACTACTATACTGCTTGAAATACTCCATCAGCATATGGGCAGGCACAGTCTCCAGCCTGAAGAGCTTCCAACCTCCCAAGACAGAAACCAGATGAAGGGTATTCTCTTCCTGGAGCTTAGAGTAGGTTTTGAAGTTTTGCTCATTTCCATCAGTTCTTAAGCACGCACTGAATGCTGGAGTGCAGGTTGCTGAGCGAGTACTCTAAGGGTGCAGGACAAAATACCCCCTCCTTTGGTTACAGAAGGGGATATCCAATATGTCAAAGTCTCTGTTCTACTATACAATAAATAACAGCAAGAAGCAAACATTGGTGGGGTTGGAGGGAAGCTATAGCTGTTTACACCATCTCCAACAAATTCCAGGAGTTATGGAGGTACCTCATCCCCCAGTGTGAGCTTTGACCCACCGTTGCCTTCTGCAACAAAAAGAGGAGTGGGGGAAGGAATTGGTACAACCTGCTAGATCTTCCACCAAGGAAACTGTGCTGTAACCATCCCCTGCCAGAAAATTCACTGTCAAGGCTCAGAGTTTGGTTAAAAATAAATGGATGTCTTATTTTGCTCTCCTGATTAAGATTCCCTGAAAAATACGCAGTAAAGTAACTCTTTATGGTGTTAATGCCATGAAAATCTCCGTGAGGAAATGAGTAGTTCTTTATTCAGTGCACCATCTGCCAACCATGCAGTAAATAAAGCCATACAAGAAATGGTGAGAAACAAAACAATCAACAACCTACCCACTCATTAAGCATTAGCCATGCTGTGTGCTGAACAATATGCAGGCCTTGGGGGGTGGGGGGAGGAGGGGGAAGCACACAATCCTCTAATTAAAGGCAATCAAAATGAAGATTTACCAAGAGGATGAATAAGTAACTAACTGTAGAATTTTCTAGCCTCCAATTGCTTGGGTTTGCAACCTAGAAGTTCAACAATGTAAATGCCTAACTTTAGGCATCATTTTTCTTATTTTATTTCTATATAGAAGAAGCCCAAAAAACACATGAAGTTGACACACATTTACCCTGATTAGGTACATGGGCACGTACAATGGCCATTGCTTTTACAGTCACCTATCACAGCAACCAGGCAAAAAGACACGTTAAAGAAGAGATACGCCAGCTGTTTTAAGGTCATTCTGGTAAAACAGGTATTTAATACACCCTCTTGATTTAAAAACCTCTATTAAAATATAAAACCCAAGGAAACATGCTTGCAAGGATAAAAGATGAAAAGAGTATAAATTAAATACAATATTAGCAAAGAAAAATGTGTATATATAAACACATGTGTATTTCTAAACCTTTTAAACAGTACAGAGAACTTAACCAATGAGAAAACATTCGTACAGCAGAGCAGAAAAATAGCTGAGACCCACCAACAGTAATATGTTTTCATTTTCTTTTCAAACTCTGGTACAAATTCAGCTAATATCACTTCATATGATCTCATACCAGGATAGGAGCCAAAAGTTTCACTTGAAATATTTACAGTTATCAGATCTGGAAAACTTTTCAATCACTTCGGTTTGAGAAACAAAAAAAAAAAAGGACCAGAGATAAAAGGCCAGGAGCTTGAATCATTTATCACTTCATCATACTCTTCCATTTGATGCTAGGTCAGCATCTTTATGGATACAATGAAATGTTTGTTTTACCTATATTTTGAGAAGTTTGGAAAAAAATAATGAATGCGGAAGGTTAGAAACAGACACTGAGCAACAAGACTGGGCAACCCATATGGAGGACAAGCTCCTTAGCTAGCACGCCCAGGAGTGAAAAAGCTCCCAGGCATAAACAGAGGTTTCCAATCCTTGACTCCAGCAGTGGGAAACTGCAAACACACAGCCACGTGTTTTGGGCCAGCCTTGCAAGCACCAGGCCTGCCATAGAGCACATCCAGGGTAAGTGCCAGCTCCCTGAAGGTCAGCATTGCTGACAAGCTCTTCCCTGCACTTTGCCACAGCTCTGGGGATCCCAGACCTGCCCACAACACAGCTCAGTCACCAGCACCCCACTAGCAGGGGCCTGGGAAACCACAACAGGCTCCCAGAGCCCTCAAACTGACCCAGACAGGGGAAGAAAACAGGATGACCAGGAGAACAGAGTGCCCTGCTGGAAGCAAACGTTATCAACATATTTAAGACCTTGCTAAAATAGGAGACTTCCAGCTCCACATAGCACTGTGTAGGGACTGCACGAGGACAGATCAGGGTAACAAGTAATTGTCTGGCATGTCTTTGACACCTCCAATCTCCTCCTGATCAAACAAATGTACCACAAACACTTCACAAGCACGGGTTGTAGGCGAAACATAAAAGTGAATATATCCACAAGCACAGAGTGGTTTATACCTTGCCAAGCTGATCACTGTTTTAGGAGTCTATGCCAATTCATGAGCTACTCAGTCAGCTCCAGCCCTGCTCTGGTTTCAAGAATCACATCTTGCCAAGTGACAGCCCAGCTTCCCACTGCAGGACAAACACTACTCATGCAAAGCCCGAATCTTTAAATATTCACAACCATTTTAATCTTCCTGTCAAGCAGTGAATATACAGGCCAACATGTTACTAGACTTCATGATGAACTACAAAATGCCATTTTAAAACATTGGCTCTTTCTAAGCAAGTCAGTATATGAAAGATAGGAAAAAACCCATATTTTCAGAAAGCACTGCAAGACACTCAGATGTGGGTTTGTAGGATGATGGTTACCCAGCTGTGTCACCATAGGCAGCCTCCTCTTCAAAACATAAAATACAGAAATTACTATTGAAATGTTTCTATTGCTTTCCCACACTTATATTAAAGCATTCTTTGTGCACACATGAATCTAGTGAGCTTTTTCCATTTCCATGCTGAGAAAATGCTCCAATAAGAGCTGCCATTTACATCCCATGGGTGACCAAAAACAACAAAGCTGGAAGTTGAACCTTACTAATGAAGATTATTTCCCAATGAAGATCCCTGCTCTGCCATTACCTTCCAAAATTCCCCCTCAAAACACTTGCTTTCTCATTATTGTCTGCACATTTCTCAGCCCTTTGGTTCTTTCCTCTTATTCAGAAAGGTCTGATTTCTGGTTCCCTGACTTTGTCTTCACCTCTGTCGCTCATCGACTACAGGGGAGGCTCTTTCATACTTGGTCTCAAGCACAGCCCACCAAGAAACATCTCTGGAGGAAAAAAATGTTTGGCTTACATGGTCGAACAGAAAAATTCCCTCCCGCTTCACTCTCTACTGCATCCTTTCATCCCACTCTTTGTTCAGGAGAAGCCACACAAGTTACTATCTGCATTTGATTTCCTCCATCCCCCACTGATCTCCAGATGCTTTGGTACCCCACAGACACCCACTGTGCTCTGCTGCCTCCCCAGTTAGCCCCTCCAGGTGCTGGGGTATCCCTGTGCCTCGCTGCTGCTCTCCAGCACACACCTGCACCTGCTGCAGGTTTCTGCTTCAGGTGAAGCCTCAGACATCATCCCTGCCACCTTGGACACAATAAAGTCATTGACTTCTCTACCTACACCCCCCCAAGACTTTTCCTTCGGATGTAGGGCTAGAGGCAGCACAGCAGCATCTCAGTTCTGGCCCTCTGAAGCTGACAGAGTGCTGTCCAGAGCCACCTCTGGGTTCTAGCATTGCCTGCCCCCCGTGTATATACGGAAAAAACTCGGAATATCACTCCAGGCTGCCCTGGATTGTGTAGTCTGTATTTTCAGAGCACAGTTTAGGCAAAATGGATCTAAGCTACCAGAATGTTTAAATTAATACAAAGATACTGCCGCTGCTCTACCAGTGTTAGAGCTCATTTTCACTAGTTCTTAAACATTTTGTGTTGTCTCACAGCTCGGTCCAAGAGCTGTCTAGTCAGCGACAGCTGCAATTGGAGTCTCACACTGTTCTGCACTGCTTAACATTGGTATTTACACAGGACCACTGACATGCTCCTGGGTAGGCTTATATAGATGCAGAATGAGAACCCGCTGACAAAAGCCAGGGCTTCACCACCATGTGCCTTTCTAACTGGAATTGGATCTTTTTGAACAGGCTGTACTGAGAACCACAGAGCTCCATCACTGCTCAGTAGCTGAAGGTGACACATGCTAGGTACTCACGAAGGTCAAAGTAACAAGAACACCAACATGTAAGTTCCACAACAAGTCATGTACCCTTTTCTAATGATGGCCCCATGTACCTGCAGCCAGAGCCAAAGACAGACAACCTGAAGTCCCATCTATCCTCCCACAGGGGTGGCCCCCACTTTCTCTCTTCCCCTCTGAGGGCAGGGATGTCACGAGGACATACAAGCTGGATTTGTAGGCACCGTAACTAACACATCCCCTCCACTCTAACACATTTGGGGGCAGCCCGGGGGCAGCATGGACATTTGCGGGGCTGTTGCTGACCTGCTGCACTAACAAATACATGTAGGGGTCTAACAGAGCTCCACCTTGAGCTTTGCTCCAGTTTTTACTCAGAACTGCTCCAAAAAAGGCTAAATTAATTTAGTCAGTTCAGATTAGACACTGGGCTAAAAGCTTTCAAATACAGAATATTCTACATCAGAGTTTGTGGGGGCAGGAAGGGGTGAGATTTACAGAAAACTGACACTTTTTTAATGGAAATCTGGTTACTGAAGAGGAACAGAAAATTCTGAAGGCTGATGTTTGTAATTAGGAGGTGTATCTGTAGCATCTGAAATTTCTTCCATTCTTACATGCAGTCATCTGAATTGTATCTTCCTGTTTTGACTAAGAACCTTCTTAAGTAAGGACTGAGTTCATTACTGATTATCTCATAATTCACTCACCCATCTTTCCTGGAGCAGGAAGGAGGCGAGTTCAGAATCCTCCATGTAAGCCCTTCAATCCCATTCACACCTACTCCACAAGTGTAAATCCTCACGCTTCTCTGTGACTCCAGCCTGAAATAAAGAAAAACAGAATATAGCACTTAGTAACTTTAGGTAATGCACTGATAAAATATTATAATAATAGGTGTTTTAAAATAATTAATTCCTACTAGATTATGTCTTGCATATACTTAACTCATTGCTCTAATTCAAGGTCAAATGACTGTAAGATGACAAAACACAATGCTTTTATACAACTACATAATCTTATATTTCAGCCTTTTTCCCGTTCAGTTACAATAAATCCAAGTTAGGCACCGCAAGCACTTCAGTCACTGGATGAAGTCCAATATTTCAGTCAGGATTCTTCCTTACTAAAAACTTCCTTGAACAGGAACACAACCTGGAATGTGCTCTTAAAACACAGCCTTGAGAAATAAAATTTATTGAACATTCATACTACAGAAAGGAAGCCAAGCTGTGTCAGCAGAAGACAAACCCACTGTCAGACTCATATTTTCTTGTTCTCTGCAGTCACTAGCTTTCAGTGGGTTTTATCTATTTGTTTTACCAAATCAGGTCCAAACACAGGCCAAAGGTGCTGGGCAGTGGGCGATGTCCCTGTAAAAAAACCTCTGTATTTGCACATCACTCATGCAGGTACATTCTCATGAAAATATGCCATTTATTTCCTTTACACCTTTATAGTTAATAAATTTATAACTAATTTTATGTAGCATTATTATAAATACCAGTTTTCTCTATTACACTGTGTGAATTTATGCATGCAGGAGGATAAGTTTGAAGGAAAGTCAACATAAACAGGCATTCCAGTCTGAAATCACGAAGTTTTAAGGTACACGTCTGTGACACTGAACCATGCAGCGTGAACTGAAGACACAGACCTGGCAGACTTGTGTCGCCTGTGAACAGCATTAGAGATTCTTCCAATGATCAAAAAGTCAAATAAAAGCTGGCTTTTGGAAAACATCCTGAAAATCCTGAGAAGGATAAAAGAAAGGACATTTTGCCAGCAATAAACTGATTTTGTATATAAAGAAGTTAGGTGCATCTTCACTGACCGTCACAATTGGAAAGTTCTACCTTCAAAATGTACAGCCTTGTGTTTTCTAACTTAATTAGATAAAACTGCAAAAAGGAAAGCTATCCATGGAAGCCTGTGAGGGGTGGAAATGACACTTGTTTGGACCTTTGGACCCCTCTGGCACTGACAGAAAAGATGAAAAGCTTAATTTGATAAATTAAACCTATCACCATAAAAAAAACATTGTTCCGATCCTTTACTTTGGTGACTGGATCAGGGTTTTTTTGGGAGCACAAGGAAGAATTGGTTTTCCCCAGCTCAGTATTAGAAGACTAACATATGGAGCAAGTATGGTGGGTAAGTGTTCATAAGGACTCACTCCTTATGCACTTGGTGCTGGTCGCAAAGAACTTTTCAACTTTTCAAAGCCCAGCTGTTCCCAATATTTGTGATAGATTCTTCAAACACAGAGACATATACCTTTAAATCTGCTGGCTACTGGAGTGAACAAGGAAAACCAGAAGTTTCAGATAACTGGAAAAAACAAAAACCCATGAAATGCATGCTTTGTCGTGCAAGAGTTAAAAAATAAAAGGCACAGGCACCACAACATAGAGATGAGCTGTTTAATGAGCAGATCTTGATGTTCATTCTTAGATGCACTGAAAACAAAGGGTACCTGGATTTCTTAAATTGGCCCTACAATCTAAGAGTACCCTACAGGTATTTTTTTCCTCAATTTTGTGCAAGCATGCACACAAAAATCAGCCATATTAAATTTTCTTTATCACAGTCTCTGTAAACAGAAAATTTTTTAACATATTAAAGAACAATACTATCTTTATTGAAGATGACCAGATAAAATACTTGCTCTATTTTTTTATGCAGCCATGTGCCCACATTTCATGCAAAAGCTAACTGAATAATTAAATCAAATAATTAAATCAAGACACATAGTTGAGATACTAAAGAGTAAATCCCTTTCTCTGCCCTTCTCAGCCAACCACCAGTATGTATCTTTTACGACAAGAGGAAAAATTTTAGAATATTCACAGAAGCTCAAGCCCTGTTTTCAAAAGCCTGCCAAAGCCATCTGAAACACATATGGCAAACATACATAGCACAGAAAAATGCAAGGCCTTCCCAGCACTTGGGAAAACATGAGGGAAGAGAGGAGAGGAACCAATCAAATAAAACACAGTGGAATAAATCAGGCCGCCCAAACGCATATGTGCATCCATCTTCCTCCACGGGATCTTCCTGCAAAAGGTTCCTCCCAGACTGTGCATGCACACACAGGGGCATGTGGTGGGGAGGGATGGGGAACAGCCCTACCCAAACAGACCAGCCCCCCATCACACAGTACTCAAAAGCTCTTAGCCAATGTTTATCATTAATGTATAATATTTGATAGCAAATATTCAGTAAAATCTCAGGATACCCCAGCCTTCTGCAATATAAACTTTAAAACTATGTAAATTTCATTTTCTTCCCAGTGAAAACAACAATGTACGATACCTCTTGCATTATTTAATATATCAAACTCTGTTTAACCTATGCCATTCTGAATCTCACCCTCTGCTGTAAGTTACATAACTAGAATAGAAATTACCAAAGGTAAAAGCTTGCAGCCTTTAACTGCCAAGAGCTTGTACGTTCTGAGGGTGGACCAGACACTATATTAGTACAAAAATTGACACTATTTGGATCTTTATTACTTTCAGCAAACAAATAGTTAAAATAAAATACCAAATACCAAGCATTTCTGTCCCAGAATACAACATTACACAGATGAAAGGGACAGTTTATGTTCCTCTGACCCATAGCAAAAGAAATCAAGACTTGCATTCAGATCATGCTTGGAAATTTTCTCTGGTATTATTACAACAATATATTTCTGTGTAACTCCTTTTCCAGCTCTGACCAGTATTTTCTGACAGGAATCTTGTCCATCAGAAAAGAAAAAAAAAATAAAACAAACCCTCAGCAGCAGAAGAAAATGTCTCATGAAAATATAACAGATTCCAATAGCTGGTGATGAAACACATACCCCAAATGCCCTGGTTCCCACCAGCTGCCCTGGCAAGGCAAGGAGGGTCCCAGGCTCGCTGGCCTGGCAAGCCCACAGCAGGCAGCTCCCAAAGCAGGCTGTGCATGGGCTGGGGACAGCATGGCCATGGCAGTGCAGGGACAGACACCCCCGGCTGCAAGAGGCAATGTCCTGCAGACATGGAACGCGCAGCAGGTGGTGGGTTCCATCAAAGGTGGTGGGGCAGCGGGGGCACAGCAGGGACCTTGCTGTGCTACACCAGAACCACCAATGCCCACAAACAGAGAGGTGAAAAGGAGCGTGTTTGCAGTTCTGTGTGGGGCAGGGTCTGAGTTGGTACCGACCAGGACTGGATGTTTGGGTGAGCTGTGATGTGGCTCCAGGACTGCCAACAAGTGCACCAGCCCTGCACTGCCTCTCTGAGCTGTGGTACAGCCACGCTTTGGGGACCTGGGTTGGTATTTTCACCTTACACTACATAAAAGCACCAGCTTATTCCAAGACAGCTCAGCAAGCTCTGAAGCAAGAAGGTGCTGGGGAGACAGGTCCTAAATTCTCTTTAACCCTTTTGTTGCAGAACCTGCCACACCACCAGACACGTCTGTTTTTTGGGAGTGCTTTCCAGTCTGTGCAGACACCCTGTGGGAGCCAGATGGGAGCACAGTGGCCTCGCTGAAAGGCCAAGGGAGCAGATGAACACCCCGCTGTGATACCCAGAACCTGCCACCCCTTCAGAGCACAAGGAGAGAAGACGATTCACAGGCAAGTCCTTCTCAGAGGTCAGTGCAGGCAGAGCTTAAAGGATGCTACCAGCAGGAAAAGCTATTCCAGCCACCAAAGCTTTTGCTTATAGGGGGCAAAGAAGGAGAAAGATACAAGGAAGGAGGAGGGGAAAAAACAGGGGGATTTTTATAGCCCCAGTGTTAGGTCCTCCAGAGTTCACATTTCAAAACAATTATCATGGTACTTTGCCAAAATGACCAATATTTCAGAAGGTGTTGGTTTTGAAATCATTTTAATGAAACAGACTTGAAAGCATGTGTATCTATTCAGCATTGACGCTGGCTCTTGATATCATAACCTTATCATTCCTCCCCCACTTCCTGATCCACCATTAAATATAATTAACTCCACTTTCTTTCCAACGCTTTATGCATTTTTGGCAAAGACCAGGCTGCAAAAGCCTATCAGAAAGCAGAGAATGGAGGAAGGAAGGATGAAACACAGCAGGAGAGCTGTGCCCGAAGCTGATGATTTGAACACAATTTAGCTTACAGTTAACTCACAGCAGGACTTTCGTAATGTCCTTTATCATCTCTGAAGCCATTTCCTCATTATTCATTATCATTACACATAACAAGACAAAGAAAGATGTTTCTGCACAAATGGAAAACCATTAGCATAGAATCATAAATCAGCAAAGGCCCAATGAATTTTAGAAGAGAAACCAATTCTTGGTTCTGTTCACTAGAGAAAAGAAGTAATATTACATCACACTGAAGGTGATCTGTAGCAACAATCCTGAACATTCTATGTAAAGCCTCCTCTGGACTTGCCAGAGCTCCTCTCAGAGGGAAATCAAGGAATCCCATCCAGTCTTCACCCTTCAGTTGTCACTCTTGTGTCACACATTTATGCTCTCTATTTGCACTCTTGCATGTAAATATGTGGAAGTCATCTACAAAGAATAAAGCAGTGAAATACACACATTTCAGCTTTACTCCTTCCTGGAATCCATTGCTAATGTATTTCAGACAAAATGTACCAGACTTATTTAGTTTATTGTTATTTTTCCAAGTCATGGACAGCAAAAAAAAATTGTTAGTCAAGAGTTATAGGGATCTGCCATAGCATTCGTTTGTACTAGTGCATGATGGAAAAATTGGTTTCACTCTCACAGATATGAAATCTGCCTCAGTAGATAAAGATAATTAACTCACGAAGTCAAGAGCCAAAAATATTTCAGAGGCAACCATAGGTCAATGTGACATTTCCTTTATCAGATCTTGGACTCTGCTTGTACAAGGGAGAAGGAAAAACACGCTGATAACATTTGTGGTGTCTTACTATTGCAAGTGAGTGTGTGTGCACCTGTGAGAGCAACCAGCAGACTGCAAACCATTACCCGTCTGCCTGCTGGAGGGGTTTACTTTTTCAGGGAACAGAGGTCTGAGAGGAACCACCTCTACGGAGAATACTAGAGCCTCACCAAGTCAGAGGTACATGGGGAAGGCAACATGCCAAAAATCAGACTTCTTGTATTTCTACAAACTAACATTTTGAGCTTCAGAGACAAAGCCAAATGGCTATCTATTGATATAAAAACAAGGAAAATTTACCTACACATAAGTAACAACCTCATTGCAACCCCTGGCCATTAAGCTTCACCCCTTTTTCTAATCCCCTGTACTGGTCTTGCAACTGACAGTTAGTTCTCATTTGACCTGTTTAACCTCCCTGTTTAAGCTTTTACTCCCAGACCACTTCTGCTGCTCTCTCAGCTCACAGACAGCCTTCCATTAGCACTCTTCTCAGCCTGGAGGAATGTTAATTGCTGTACAAATCACACTGTAAAAGTGAATATCATAAAAAAGAGCTGAGCAACAAAAACTCAGTCATTAGTCCAACACACTCAGCTCTGTTTTCATCACTGGGAAAAAAGACTAAGACAAGTCAAAACAGAAGGTGGTTTTTTTCACGTAATAAAAAAATGTAACAATTGAGAAAAAGATGAACACAGCAAAAAACTTCTGTGGAGATGAAATGGCACAATGCAAGTACACAAGGAAACAACAAATAGAAATCTTGGCACAGATTAAACTCCAAAAGACAGATAAGATTCTTTTAAAATTATACAACCCATTCTAAGAGAAGAGATTTAGTTTTCCTTATTGTGCTATTAAGCTCCCAGCTCCTCCTTACATGTACACACTATGGAAAGAACCATTGGGAAAAAAAAGAAAAAAAGTAGTCCATTTTTATGTATAAGTTCTTGGTAACTTCAACAGACCACCATGAACCTCAGTTACGCACCAGTGTAAGTGGCCAAGAACACTATTCTAGTCATACACTCATTGCACAAATTTGAGGACAAACACTACTGGGAACAAGTCACCAAGTAGACAGAGACCAGGCAGAGATGCCAAGAGGACTGGTGCACTCAGGAAGCAAGAGAAAGGCTCATCAAGGTTTCCACAGGGAAAAAAACAAGTATTAAAGTGGTTTATTTTGAGAGATGCAGTAGTTAGAGGCAAACCTTTTCTAAGCTCAGTTGGAAAAGACATGCATAGAGCACCAGCAGGTTCCAGAAACCAAGACACCAACCTGCCCCAGCCCCAATGCTGTGGCCTCTTTGCTGGGCTGAATCCTCAGCCTCTGCCCCCTCCCACCACAAAATCCCTTCACTAGACGAGCTTGTGGCCTCACTGCAGGCCAACCAGAAGTAATTGGCTCTTCCGTTTCTCTCCAGCTACAAGCAGTGCACCAGATTTTTAGATTGCTTCTGAGTTTGAGAGAACAGGAGCTCCCAGCCTGGGTGTTCAATCTGCAGCTGCAATGCACAAGCTGGAACAGATCAGGAGGGCCAGACCTGCAGCTCTGACCTGAGCGTGAGGCTCTTGGGACATCAGCATCCCTGAAGAAGCAGAGAGCAAAAGAACATGATACCAGCATGGCCTTCCCTATAACCTTATAATGAATGATGCCTCAGACACAAACAAATGTCCCCTCAGTGACGGCACCACCTCCTAATTTCTTTCACTTTTAGAAAAGGCTTTAATTTAATACTCTTTTTTAACTGTTTAACGGGAATTCAGTATATCTGCCATACTTCAGTTCTCTACATTTCCCTTGATCACTACAGCATCTCCCCGCACAGCCTGTTCAGGAGTTGACATATTTGTATTTTGGTGGATTTTGACAGAGTTTAACTTTTTCCCTTTTATTTTCTTCCTTTGAAGTCTTAACAGAAATACATCAATCATCTATTTACCACATATATAGAAAAGCCCTACAGGCAACATGTTGACTCCCAGCCATGGCTTTTCTAATAAATATGATGCTATATGGTCAGGAGCATATTTCCTGCCTGAATCCATGTGGGGCTATCAGAGCTGACTCCACAGACCAATCCCCTCTTCACTGGCAATTCATCCTGACACTGTTTTGCCTCCAGTGGATCAAAAACCATATGAATTTACCCTCCCCAAAAGATTTTTACCTTGCTACTGTTTCATCAATCACTGAGCAAAGGAATGTGTATGCCTGTGTATGCAAAGAGGGTTTAAATCTGCCACTCCCATTTGAGTCTTTTATTAGTGTTGGAAAGTCAGAATATCAGCCAGACTGTTCCTTTCATCACATCACTTGCAGACAATCAGTTGTACCCAATAACAAGCTGTCATAACTTCTCCTTTCAGAATCCAAGACTGTCCAGCCTAACCTTGAAGGGGGAAAGTAAAATAAATTACATCTTTCTTGGGGGTTGCCTTCAAACAGAAGGCAAGGAGTAGAAATGGCTGGGAATTAATGCACGGAGATGTGAAAACTTTAAGTGAAGTATTTCAAACCTCTTCCCAGGTAACTTCATAAGAGATAATTTCAGACTTGAAAGTGCTGCCTGGATTAAGCTACCTTCACTAAAAAATAACATCAAATAAAAAATAAAAAAGTTACTTCAATCAAATCAAGCAACTGAGGAAACCTCTTTTAAATACCACTGCCTACAATCTCACAGAGTCCCAGGCACAGTTCCCAAAGACTTCAATAAAACTTTTGTCTGGGATTTGGCCCACTTTAATACATTAAGTCTGTGGTAGGTGAAAAACTGAGGCACGGAGTGGTTGTGAAACTACCCTCATAGCCAAGGAGATAAGAGAAAACAGCACTCATTCTTCCCCACAGCGGGAATATACAGGGGTGGATGGGAAAGTTAAAGAGGAGGAGGGAGCAGGAGGTTCAGGATAAAAATTATTTCATATCCCCCAGTGTGGGCTGGAAAGGATTGTGGTATCCCTGTTAATGAAGCTGGCTAGAGTGGAAGGCTGAGAAAGCATTCAAGGACTTGTGTGTGTGTGAGTCGTGTTAAGGGTCAGGTCTGCGCAAGTTCACAAACTTTAGTCAATTCTCCTGCCAACTCTTTCAGGCTTGAGACAAATACAGATAACCTCGGCTTAACCCAACTCCAAGCAAACCTTCCCTTCTCGCCCCCACCCTCAATTAGCAACCTTCAATCCAAAGTGCCTAAAAATAAACTACAAAATCACTTCAGTTACAGCTCCAGTAATGCACTTTTGCATAAACTTCTCCATGTCACTGAAATGCTTCAAATCTCATTTGTTAAAAACATGGTTTGTTAAAAGACAACTAAATGTATGGGAGGGGTGTTGTGATTTAACTTCCCAGGTCTTTATTCTTGAAGCAGCTTTTCTATCCCCACAGTAAATGAGGTACTTCCTGACTGTGTTATTTGTTACCTGCTGCTCCTTTTAAAATAAGCAATGCTAAAATAGCCAGTTGGATTACTCTTCAAACAAGACAGGTTTCTTGCACAGCAAAACACTGTTATTCAATACACTTATTTCACAATTTTAGAATCCTTTTTTTCTCCCTGTCCCCCAGCTGTGAACATTCATCCTCATGGCGGTCACCAGCAGCAAGACCACCCAGATTCATCTTAGTCTCTCAACCATCTGCCTCTGCTGCACCAAGATAAAAATCTAGACAGAGCCCTTATTATTTTATCCATAACTTGTCTAAACCTTCACCTCCAAAGTACTGACTCATTCTGTCTTTAACCACCTGAGGAATGTGAAGGAAGAGAAATTAACTCATGGGCATGGAAACTCAACAGGTAACAGCATAAACTTGCAAATCAAACAATGAAAGTCAGAGCAACAACAGAAGTTTTTCAAACAGACAAGGACTCAAGTCCTATAAATAGAAGTCAGAGGAAGCTTGGCTGATCTGTTCTTTTTTGCCATAACACTTGCTTATCATCAGATGATAGTAACATAATTTATTAACGTCTCATCAATCCCAAATTAATAGCTTTGAATACTGAATCACCACCAAACACACAATTTTAGGCAAGAGTCTCCTAAGAAAACAAAATATCGGCAAATAAGCTTCTTTAATAGAGAGGAAATCTGATGCAAGCTACAGCATTGCAAAACATTCCCAAAACATTCCAAGTCTTGGTAAAAATTGGTAGATCGCTAAGTCATTACTTAAAACTTATGGAATGAACACTAATGCTACAGCACCTTTGATTTTCCTTCACGTGCTGCATCAGCCCCCGTTGCTGAAGCTGCCTCAGTGACAAGGTGCAGCATCTCTCCTTTAAGTGCAATCACATTGGTCAGAGTCACAAAATATTCTGCTGAGTGGAAGCAAAACCCCCTGGCTTCCATTCTGACAATTAGCACTCTGTGTCTGGGAAGCCCTTCAGCCCGGGAATATTGGCAAATCACATCTTAATGCCCACTGCCTTTCCCAGTGGAACGTGGTGGTAGTGGTGGCAACACACCAAGCTTTTCTGCTTCAAAGAAAGCCAACAGTGCTGTCCCACTGAAAGACACTGTCAGACATTTGAAAAGACAGAGAAGCCTCTTAAAAGATACATATTAAAAACCTAAACACGACCCTTCAGATTAGAGGAAAACCTTCACCCATCATTTTTGACACTGCACACATCAGTTTGATAAGATTATCATACCAGAACGAGCACGCTACATTAGCACACTAGAAGTAAACACTTGAAACGTTTTCTTCCAGACCTCTCATCTCATTGAAATTTAGCAAATATTTACCATGTCTTGGATATTCTAGTAAACTTTCACTAACATAAACTTTACCATAAAATAAAAAGGCTAAGGTAAGTACCTTGACTGCATGTAATATTTCTATAGGGCTATTTCCAAAACTGTTTTTTTTCTGAATTCTCATCAAATAGGAAATTTAGTCCTGCGACCCCCACTCCCAGTTTGAATAAGAGGGCAGCTGCTCCAGACTGTGATCATACCAGTGCCCCATCTTCAGTGGAAAGCCAAACAAAACACAGTCAGTGGGGCGAGTCAGGAATTCTCTGGCTTTGTCCTCGGCAATAGAAATGTAGTTTTCTTTTGTGGTTTTTCAGATTATCATAAGGGGTCATCATTTAAAAATCCACTGTATGCCATGTTACACAAGGCAAATATGGTAACAAGGTAGTGTAAAAAAGTTTACAGTTTACTCACTGCCAATCACATTTCATTTACTTTACAGTAAAACTTAAGGGCTCTGCATCAGTGTTGTTTTTGCAAGCAGACAACCAGTATGCATTCACCAGTTCATGGTACTTTGGGGATGGGGTGAGAGGAGGAGGAAGGCAGACAAGGCACTGTTCATTGTCCTGCTTTCTCAATCAGTCAATCTCACCTCTGCAACTCAGCCTTCTGCAGAAAATGGATATAGTGAAAGAGTTTGGAATAACAAAAACACGTAAATGACAGGTGCTGATTTCCTTCAACAGAAAAGGGACATATTTCTACCACCATTTTTCAAGGAAGCAAGTTCTCAGCTGCACTGGGCAAAGCAAGGGTAAGGATTTAGCATATTCTTGCTTGCAGCACAGAAATACAACAGGATCTAATGCAACCCTGAATATAAAGCAAACACTCAGGAAAAAGGTGACTATTAGGGATTTTTTTAAATATTTTTTCTCCCCAGTAATTGCATATTTGTACTCTGTCTCTTTTCTTTATGTGCTGCCCTTGTATTTGCGAGTTGGCATTTTGGGAGGAGAAAATACAATAGTAATAAAAATTATTCCCTGCAACTGTTTACTATGATTCCAGAAATAAGCAAACATTTCCAACTGATTAGAAAACCTCAATGAAATCAACTTATCATTTTATTAATTCTTCATTCAGTTTAAGTAAACAAGTAGGCTTCATGTGAGGTTAGCTCTAGGGCGTATTCAAGGCACATCTGACATTAATGCTTTAACCAAGCCCATTATGCAGTGATTTTCATGGCCTCCCTCAGGAAAAAAAAAAAAAAAAAGGGGCAACCTCAAAAGATTTGGGAAAGGCAGACTTTGTGTTTTCACAACCCTGGGAAAAACTTGGGGTTGTCCCACAGTGCAATTGTGCGGGGAAGGGGAAAAAAAAAACCCCACACTAACACTCCATCCGGGAGCAGTGCAGAATTCCCAGCCCCCAGCCCCTGCCTGAGCAGAGAGAGCAAGGCCAGATGGCCCCCAGATTGGCTGCTGCTCCAATAAACCCAACACCAGGAAAGCTCCAGCAGCCCTGCTACGTACAGATTGCACATTAGGCTACAGCTGCTGGAGCTGCTCCTCGTACAGGCAGGGGGACCAAAGACCTGCTACCACACAAAAAAACCCCAGCACATTCATCACTAAAAGTATTCCCTGCAGAAGAAATAAGTCTTTTGAGCAAGTGGGGAGAAAGCAAATACACTGTAATTATTAAACCTTGCAGTGAAAAGCAATATTTTTACAAGCTGCTTCAGTAAGTGGAAGGACAGGTTTTCAGGAATTTTATATTTTTCACCTGAAGTGCTAAGAGCCCAGACAAAAAAAGTACTGTTCTTCAAGGGCAGGAAGAAAGCCATTAAGCAGAAGCAGTTGAATTTCTTAATCCAAGCTGTCTGACTGGGTAAAGGTAAACCAGCAGGTATAATAATTAAGTATGTTACTTGAAAATGTTCCCTCCTAAAAAGCCAAAAGAATTTTCAGCAAAGAATTTTAATACTGAATGTCTACAGGTATAGATAGGTATAAATATGATAAGATTTAAAGCTAAATCTGTGTAAACTTCCTGCCAAAACAAGAACAAGCTTTAGTGGAAACATTCCCTCATAGGCATCATCATTATACCATGTGCTGTCCAGGGCTTATCATAATTGCAACACAGTAAAAAGCTTTCTGTAACACACAATTTCTATTCCATTTCCTACTTGTCATGAACTTCATGAAAAAAATTACTGTTCTTATCTTCATTTTCTCTACTGCTTCCAGATTCTTTGCAGTCCACCAGAAACACTGAGAAAATGTATTTTGCTACACTGTTTTAATGGCTAATTTCTCACAGCAGAAATAGAAACAGTAGTGTGGAAAACCCATAAGGCACAGTAGCTTCCTTCCCAGTCTACAAATGGTGAAAACAAACAGGAAATAGAGACTAAAATAGGATTGGCAGAAATAGACTTCTCACTCTAACAGAAAAATAAGCTTATTTGTAAGTAATGTTTTTTACAAAATACACTTGCTTTCCGCAGAAATGCTCAATTTTGTTTTTCTACATTAAGTATTTTAACCAGAACTCAAAATGTTGGCATTTTAAAGTTCATGCTTTTGTCATTCTAACAAGTCTCAGCCCGTTCTGTTTCAGTCCAGGCTCCGTCCTGGTCAGGCAGATTTTCCTACACACCATTTCCCTTACCCAGGATGAAACAACTCTCTGGAGGTGCAGCCAGAGCAGCATCCTGGTGCACAGACACAGGCTGGGCTGCACCCAACTGCAACCCTCAGCTTACAAACACCCTGCAGGGTTTGACAACAACACAGCACCACACTGCAAACAGTGCCAATTTACAGACATTTCAATACTGGAGTGCCCAATGGAACTTCTTGCAGGTCAAACACACCCTGATAAGGAGGGGAACACGCGGCTGCCCTTCACCTTCTCCTCCTTCCATCATTTCTTCCTCACGAGGCCACGGTGCCACCCTTGGCTTTGTCCTCTGCCTGTCTCCAGGACTGGCTCTGAGTCCTGCCTGGGTTCACATCTTTAGCACCTCGCCTTCCCGTTCTGTTCATAAGACCAAAACAATCCTCCAGTCCCTCATTATTGTTGCTGAGATGAGCGATAATATCTTTCCTTCTGGCAGTGATGGAAGCAATCTTGTCCCCTGAAATCCATTCAAAATGCAAAAACCATCTCTCTGCATTGCTGCCTCAAGCACACTCCCCCCATTTCATCCTGCCAGTCCTCCTGCTGGCTCCCCCTTTTTCTACTACATTAAGCACAAATTGCTTGCCTTCATTTTAAGAACTGTTCTTAGATGATGACAACTGATCAAAATGCCCTATGCATCTACTTAAAACCCAGGTAATGAAGCCTAATAACCATGTACAAAATCTCTTCCATAAGGAGTAGATGATAGCACTTGAAGCCTTGCACTTTAATTACCAATACAGTGGAGTGCACCTCCCCACAACAAATCCTGTGGCACACGGCTGAGATATGCTCCTCCTCTGGCAGGCTCTTGAAAGAGCTGCCCTTCTGAACCATTTTATAACAGGCTATTGGGTTTCCAACAAATCCATTCTGGCATGTGGGAAGTCCTGCAGGACCCTCTTGGTAACAAAAGAGCATTCAAAATTTAAGTGCATTCACAGAAAACCTCATAAAAATGGCAGGTTGTTGCACATTCCTCTTACATCAAGGCTACTGCAAATGACCATGCACACAATTATACCCTTTTCCAATTTACTGCATCCTTGCTCCTAATTTTTGTGTATCTCATGTTATGCAGAAGCTTTCAGGATTCTTTTGCCCACAGGTGCTTCTGTGAAAATTCACTAACTGCCAACCTGCAACATATTGTTCCTGTCCATAATTGACTTATTAAAGTTAGAAAAGCCAAAGCCTTTGAATCTGGCACAAGAAGTGAGCAAGAAATGCTACTACAGAAGTACCATCAACACCAGATAAACCAGGGGAAATGTGGATCCTGTGTGTGAAAGGGTGACAAAGAATGTGGATAAAGCCGAGGTACTCAAGATCTGCCTCCCGAAATCCAAGGTCCCTGAGACCAATGGGAACATCTGGAGAAAGGAAGACTTGCTGTTGGTGGAGGAGAATTGGGGGTTAGGATCAGACAAATACCACATACTTGAGTCTTTGGAGCCCAGTGAGGTTTACCCAATAGTGCTGAGGGAGACAGTCAATGTCATTTTGAGGCCCCTCTCAGTAAGCTACGAAAGGTCACAGCAAACTGAGTTTCTCAAGGACCATAAGAAAACAAACGTCACTTCAAGAAGGGCAAGGAGGAGGACCTGTGCAGCTAGAGATCAGCCAGTCCTTACTTCCATCCACAGGAAGCTGATATAGCAAATAATCCTGGAAAACATTTCAGAAGGATCTCAGCGGGTTGGAGGGTGGGGTGACAGGAGACTTATGAAGTTCAAATGGAAATGACAGGTCCTGCACCTGGGCAGGAATAATTTCATTCACACGTGTCATATGAGGGAGACCAAGAAAGCTGGGACTGCTCAGCCTAGAAAAAAGACAACTTGGGGAGATACTACCAGCGACATCTCACCAGTGAAGGCAACGCAAGAAGTGTAAGGAGGGCAGGTAGGAAGGCTGACTTCAATATCAAAATAATTTTACATAACCATTGGCAATATTTCCTACTGGAAGTGCAAGAAACGCAGAAAGTCTCCCATCAATAATTAAGGCCATCAGTTTATCATTGGTGAAGTTAACGTATAACCACAAGGACTGTAAATAGAAATGTCATATACTAGATTTTATTAGATTTGTTTTTTCTAATCACACCTAATATGTGATTTATGAAGACAGCAATTACATTAATATAGCTAAACTATGCGTTTCATATCATCCTAATTTGGCCTTGCTCTAAAGAATCTGATTCCCTTATCTCAACATTTCTACAAAATTGACTTCATGGAAGCACATCCACCAGTAGGAAACAGACTGGAATGGGAAAAGAGGGAAGCTGGCTTATGCTAGTAAGAAGAATTTCACAGTTTAACCTAAGATTACAGATTTTGTGTGATGTAAAGCCAGAAATGAAGTGAGTCAGTCCAGAAAGGATACCACCAAACTAGTATCTTTTTCTAACTCGTCTGCCACATGAGCACAGAATAACCCACATGCAGGAATCTGGGGGTGAAGCACAGGGCACTCATCTCAGGCAGTGGAAAAAAACCTGTTTCCTACACACACTGCAGAGATACACAATTCTTTGACAATACGTAAAAGGAGGGAATTTTTTTTTGTAGATAAACATCTCCTGCTGATTAGAACAAATGCTTTGATAAAATCCAGGTGTTTATTTTAGCAGCAGGGATTGACAATCATAACCTTCCCTCCTCACTCTCAAGCATAACAAATTTTTAAAAACTCCCATGTTTCACTACAAAAGACATTTGTGAACATTTTCTTTCTATATACAAGCAAAGACCACCCTAAACTCATTGAAATAAATGAATGCATTTATGATGATAATCTCCCAGGGACCAACAATGCACATGGTAAAATCAAGGATCATCCTTTACTTTCTCTGTGATGATAAAAGTCGAATAATACATCCAATTGTGAAAAATGTCACAGAAAATATGACAATAGATGAATCCCTTAGAAAAAACTATCTTAGCCCCTGTTGTTTACCTTTCCTTGAAAGAAATCTGGTAAAAAGAACAACTAATCACCTTGTCAGCATTGATGCAAAAATGTGTTAGAGGCACAACCACTACCCTAGTCAATAAATTGCCAGTTGAAAAAACCAAGCAGAGGCAATAAACACAGTATTAGAAGTTATACTTTGTAACTTACTTACACCTTGATTTCTTCAGCACTTTCAGAAGTCAAATAGCACAGCATATGAAAATCATTTGCAAAGAATGGTTATTACGGGTGTGTAAAAGCTGACAGCACTCGTGCTGGGGACCCTGTGGTCCTCAACTCAGCATAAATAAAATATGTATGAAATAATGCTGCCACTTACTTCACATCTCATGAATCTGGCTGAAAGAGACCTGTTTAGGAATTGAGATCCCTCCCAACTTTTTCAATCCCTCACCACTGTTCCAAAAAAGTACCACAAAGAGCAGCTGCGCAGAAGTCAAGTGGCAAAGAGAGCTGGCAGGATCAAAATATAATGGAAAGAAAATATCCTGATCACAGATCGGATTCCTGAATGGACTCATTTGCACGTGTCAATGAAAGTTCCTGGAGTGCGTAAAAGGTTTTCATTAAAGTCAGAGATGAAATCATAGAGTGCATGATTGGACACATTTCTGGTTTATTTCATTTATTAGTCATGGTGAGGGTTTTGGATTGGTGGTTTTTGTTGGTTGGAGTCTTCTTGGGGGAGAAACTGGGAGCCCACTGTTTTGGAGTTCTCTACAAGATACCCAGAACATAGGCTGAGATTATTATTTTTCAATCCCAGATATCTAGGCAGGTTTCTTTTCCAAGGTATAAGTCAAGGAAAAAAGCCAAGGAATATGGAAATTCCTGAAGATTCTCAACTTGTTGGGTGGTAGTTAAATATTTAAATGTTTCTTTCCTCCTTCCTACCCATGACTTCTTTTTTCCATCATTTCACTGGATTTAATTTTTTTTTCCTGCAGAGTGATTTATGAAAAACAACAGCTAGCCAACAGCAGAAGCAGCAACAGCATGAGCTCCAGGTGTTAGGAAAAACCCCTACAGAACTAACTTTCTCTTTGATATTTTATCACTTTGCCAAAAATATTATGCTTGGAGATCTGTAGCATCCCAATGTAGTTTTAATCCATGTGTAACATTTTCCTTTGTCTTTAATGAGAACGTATTTCCCATTAAATGCAGACACAAGGATTCAAGAATAGATGGTTCTGTGGCAACTAAAAATACATCAAGCAGTGCTTTGAGATTACAGTCTGTTGGGGTTGTTTTAAGGCAGGACCTTGTAAAACAGAGGGCATTGAATCGCAAACTCCTTCATCAGTTCAGTTCACCAATTTATTTTTCCAATGTTTTTGACAACCTCCAAGAAGTTACAAAAATTCAAAACTAAACTCAGCTTTAAAGGATCTCTTAGGGCCTCTTGGTAGTATTGTGAGTTTTAATGTGTTCAAAAAACAGATGATATAATTCTGCAAGGTGGTTCACAGTGACTATAGCAGCACTTGAAGCTGGGATGGTTTTTTGTTGGCCAAACCTTCTTATGTTGAAACTTAAAATTGATAAATGGAATAGATTTCTTTTTCTTCATGGTGATGTACACTTCTCCAAAACAGGTATTCTGGTATTATACATACACAATCTATCATCAGTAAAATGCCATCTCTTCTAGAAATATGAAAGCATTTTAAATAAAATTACCAACTGCCAAAAGTTGACTGGGGCAGGGAATTTTTATCTCACTCTGACTATGAATCCAGAAAGCAAATCAACCAAGTGCAATTCGAGCAAACAAGCTGGGGTAGCTGAGGGTAACTTGGCACTGCAGTAAAAGATGAACTGGAAGAAGCCATGTCAAGAGATCCCTGAAGCCTCAGAATGCATGCTGAAATGGTGCTAAAAGCAGAAAGAGACATATGGAAAGCTTTTGGAAAGTTGCAACATATATTGAAATGTCAGGGGAAAGCACCAGCTCTCTTGAAAAACTGAATTCATGCTCAAAGTCTAAATATTTTCTTTTCCCTCTAACAAAAAAAACTACCAAAATGTGGTACACAAGGTACTTCAAATGTGTGTGCAGAGCAAGACCCTCACTTCATTTCCACCCTCCAACAAGAGTCAGGAGCTGCCATCTCAGTGCAGGTCTGGGGGCCACATGCACCCAACTCAAGACATGCAGAGAATAAAGTCAGTGTCCCCAGCCTTGCAAAAAGAACACACACAACAGCTATGCCACCCGTTATCCACACCTCAAGTGCACTTGGAAACTTCTGCCCTAACCTCAAAAAATCCATATATACAATTCCACATGTACCTTCCACCACAATATTTCCACAACATTTTGGTAGATTCTTTTCTCTCTCTGTCACACCAGTAAGGTTTTTTTAAAATCTGTCAGCATCATCTCTACATGATCTTGTTAGTGAAAAACTAGCTTTTGTCCCCTGCTCGTTTTGAAGAGACAAAGTTAAAAGAGCATCTCTAGTAGTTTGATCAAAATGCATGAGGCAATGAAGATTAACAGAAGTCCAGTTTCCAAAATGTGTTGTTGAATGCATTTACATAAGCACTAAGGAGGTATACAATTATATCCTTATCACTAGAATTACTGTTTCAAAGGACAGGAGGAACATTCTGCTTTACAGATAAAGAGAGAAGAAAACCATCTCCCTTTAGCCTAGCTTCATTTTTGAAGATATTTCATTTGCAGCTTTCTCTTGAAGAGTGATGAAGCCAGAGAGATGCTGCTGGCAGCAGCTCTGAAAGAATGAAGAACATAAACAAGCAGCATATCTTCTTTTTTAACCCTAACACTTTAAAATTGAAGGAATTAAGATTCCACCATTCCCCCTCTGAATCTAAGCAGGGATGCTTTGAAGCAAGAATGAAATAAGATAGTTCCTTTCATATCCTAAGTGTTTTGCATACGAGAGATTGCTTTCTGCATTCTTGAAGGAAAAACCTCTGAAGGAGAGGAGCTGACAAAGGTAACAGCACCCAGTGTAGCCAAGCCCAAGTGTCTGCAATGCATGTCCACTTGGCACCTTCAGGACATCACTGCACAAAACTTCACAGTAAGCAGAGTTTGTGTGTCTCAGTCTTTCCTAAACCTTGCCCACCTTCATGGAAGGTCTGACCATCTCACCCCCCTGAGGAAGCCCTGCCATCACCACCACAGAGCCACAGAAACCCTCTTGCTGAAGGGCAGATTTAAAGAGCATTCACTAAATTTGACACAATGAGCCAAGCCAGCGGCAATATTCCTTCCTCTTTAAAAGAAGGTTATCAGGACTTCATTTTCTTCACCAGCTGAGCAACATTTCAAAACTAAATGAAAACTCTCAAATGCAGAAAACAACTACTTTCCTCCACCCCCAGTAACACAATTGTTTAAGGACAACACTACAGTGTTATTTTTGACATAAATATTTTCCTCCTCTTTTACCACACAAAAAGTTTGGAGACTGGGGAGGGAAAAAAAAAAAAACAAACAAAAAAACCGGGTACGTTTGGCCTGAAAATAAACAAAAACCCTGCCAGAAAGAAATTCACATAAAACCTTCCTCTACTGATGTACAGGTTGCCTATGGCCTAGTGTAGAGGCAGCCACGCACTGAAAATCTGAGTAGGCAATTTCTCACTGTATAAAGTCCTTTAAAATGTAATAATATTGGGCAGGGGGAGAATCTGGAGGTGGACAGAGAGGTGAGAAATCAAATTATGCTTAAGCACTGCAGTCCTAAGCATGATTTCATTCAAAGGCAAACTGGGCTGCAATGAGTATTTTTAGCTCCTAAGTGGGTGCTCATATGCCATATGTAGCTTTTTACCACTTAGTGTTGTGTCCTAAATAAAGGTTTGTGCTCCTGTTCACAGCGTAATTGTGGAAATCCATGCTCCAGTCTGAAGCCACAGGGGAAGCAGCAGTTCTTAGCAGCAATGACTCTGAGGTTAGAAATCCTCCCCCAAAATCATATCCAACTTTCTTGAAGACTTGCATTAAGTTAAAACATAAAGGGTTTTAAGGATCCTTTATTCAGTGCCTAGAGTCATTTTAATCACAGCTCATTTGATTCCCTTGCCAACACTTCCTAAGTTCTCTCTCTCCCAGGTCTTTTCTCCCCAGATATTCCTGTGAAGGCTGCCTCTGGTGCATTTTCCAGGAGAAGGGTGTGTAAAGAAGACAGGGCACTTGAAACAGTCCATGGAACCGTAACAGCACAATAATAGAGGGGACCTCTCAGAGAAAAAACATTAACAGCTTTTAACGCTAGGATGGGGCAGAAATGGATCACTAGGACTGGAATGAGGAGAGGAGCCTGACAAATTCAACCCTTCAGAAGGGGAATGGCTGTGTGTTGGGAGCACAGAAAAAGCCAGTGGCGACATTCTGCCCTTTTTTTAATTTTCTTTATTATTTTTTTAGCTAGGCTTAAAATCACTGGGCAGAGAGAAGAAACAAATAAAAGCTTAAAGCTTAGACCACCAACATCAGTGAAAGAAAAGATGTCTACTTGTCTACAATTTCCTTTCAGTTGCCTACATCTTTACATAAAATGCACAGACAACCCTCACTTAACTGCTTGCTTGCAGAGAAAAATTCACCTCTGCAGCCACACAGAGCTGCTACAGCACTGCAGGAGAGCCTTGGGATGGGGAGAGAGGAGGAGGAGAAGGAAGAAATGGCACAGGGGAGATGGAAGCTCTAGATGTGAAACCTTAATGACAGTCCTGCCTCCCACCCCAGGCCTCCACGAGAGCCCAGTTTGCAGCCAGCGTGACCCTGAGGGCCCCCATAGTGGCTCAAACTGCACCTGGGTGGGATTAGGGATCCTGATGGGGAGTGATAGCCCTGCCAGCGCAGGCTGAAACAGCTTTCACCACATCAAACAGCAGCAGGAGGAGGGAGAAAAGGCAGCAGAAGGAAGAGCAGAGCAGTGCCTTCCTGCCTGGACAGAATAAGCAATAATATTAATTTAGGTTGCTAGACTAATCCAAGGCACCACCTGCAAAAATCTGTATGTGAAATTCCTATATACATGTGGATCAGAGCTGGTTGCAGCTCAGCCAGACCTACAGCCTGACAGAGATGTGTCTCTAGCCTCTAAAGCAGAAATACCCCTCCGTGCATTTTGTAATGACTTTTTTTGCTTCCTTTTCAATTGGCAAATTTATGGTTACTGGTCATTTGAAATTGAAAAGAATATGAGCAGAGGAGATCTAGCACTAAGCTATTTTCTAAGGCATTGGTCAAGCTGCTCAGTTCAAATTTTCCAAATGCTAAAAAGAATCCATAAAATGACAGCATCCAAAATATTCCCGAGCAGTCATGGGAGTTGAGACAGACAGGATTTCTTTAGTCTCTTGGAAATTCAACTCCTGCAACTCTGCAGGGGGCTACAACATCAGCTGACGAGTCAGTTCTGGTCAGTTGAGGGACAGGGATTAAGAAAGGGAGTTTTTAATAAAAAGAAATGGAAGGAAAATATTGCAATAATAATTTTCCAATATGTTTCTACTTATGCAAGCAAATTCATTCCACGTAAAGGCTTTGTTCAAAAACAGTGTTTCCAAACTTCCAGAAGAAAAACACCAAACAATGTTATTGCTAGATTAGGAGAGCCTAGAATGTGAGCAAGTCCAACTAATCCCAAACTTCAAGAGGTTTTCTTTTTCTATTGCTGTTGCTCCTTTCCCAGCCTTTATTAAGAGCAGACTATTGCTTATTAGAATTTCTATTTCCGGTCAAGAATATTAGAAATATTGACTGATTTGACATGCATGTCATGGAATCCTGGTGTGTTTAACAAAACCTTGAAATGTATTCATAATCTTACAATTCAGCACTGGGTAGAAAAACACCGTAATACTTATAACACTGACCTAGATTTAAGAGGAATGGGTGGATGAAGACCTGAACATTTCCACAAAGCTACCTTTTCTTCCACTCATCTGCATCCACCCGTACTCCCAAACACACACTCCTCTAAACTTGCACTTGTAGCAGGTGAGGCTTAAAAACTAGCTTAGATCTCCCACCTATTTTATTAGCAATTAATTCAGACAAAAGTCAACTGCTTACATGCAAGTAGTAAGAGGAAAAAAATCAAAAAGGGAGAGCACAGGTGCACACATGTCTGGTGAGACAAAGTATCAACAGACAGGAAAAGGCCTAGGTGTCCTCCATCACCTAAGAAGTGCAATAATGCCTTAAAAATGTGCTGCTACAAAATGGAATAGACAAGCAAATAAGGGGAGCTGATCTGTTCATTTGCTGGGTGACATACTGATCACTGCTTAATGACAGCAACAGCAGCCAGTCACAGTGTCTGTGTGTATCTGGTGTTCTTTCACTAGTCCATATTGATGAATAAACACCATGAGAGTCTTAACCCTAAACTGTGTTTTTCTTCCCCGACATATTCTAAATAAAGCAGCTACTTCCACTTAGCATCAAACCTGACAAAAAAAAAAAAAAGAAAAGAAATTAAAAAAATAGCATCCTCTCATCTCAGTGTGTTGTCCTACAAATCCAGAAACAATACATGGAAAGCGGGGGAGACCAGCTGGACTTGCGTGTCACCGCTTCCTGAAAGCCTGTAGGCAGTCCAGAGCTCCAGCTCAGCTCTTCCTTGGCTAGGAGATGCAGACAAAAAAAAAAATATGTAGGGTCAAACACGGGGTCAAGCCTTTTGTTGTCACTGAAGAAACAAATGCAATTGTTATTTCCATCTAAGACATTCTGAGCAAAAAACTGAAGTACTGCTCTTCTTCCTCCAATATCACTGTTTCCTCTGACATCACCTTCTGTGGGACCAAAGCTTTTATAAGGCAAGAAGTGCAGCCTCCCCTCTCACTGACAGAGCACACCTTCTCAGGCAGACCAGGCAAGGCTGTGGCTCCCAGCCCACACCAGCCCCCAGGCTGTCACAGCTGGCCCTGGGGCTCAGCAAAGGGCAGGCACATCTGGAATTGTCAGAGCCTCTGTGTTCGTGAGCTGGGTATCGCCCAAGGGTGGACCTTTGGCACCTTGCTGCCTTGGCAAAGCCACCAGCACAGCAGGGCTGGGGCAGAGGTTTTCCCTCACTGAGCAGCAGAAGAAAAATTAGCGAAGCTTCTCGTGGCACAAACCAAAACCAAACCCATCCTGGCACTATCCTTTCCCAGCAGTGCCTTTCAGCCCCTGAATGGAGCACCCAAAGGTGTGTGTGGATGTGAAGGCATGGGCCCAGGCACACACAAGCCTAACAACAGATTCTTTTTCCAGCTTGCAGACCTTCCCCACAGGAGCAGGGTTTCTGAGGAGGCAGCCTTAGCTGGAAGCAAACACGAGGCCAAGTTCAGGACACTGGCTTTGAGGTGAACTGGCTGTTTTCACCAACAGTCTCAGCAAATTTACAAATGCATAAAGAAACTGACAAAGCCAACTTCAAATATAACTCATACAGGTACTTTCAAACACATATTTTCCATTCATGCAAAATCCACGTATAAGCATTCTGATTATGTTATGCACCACCTTATAATTAACATGGCTCAAAGAAGCAGAGGGTGCCATATAAATATAAAGCTAATGAGCAGACTTAAAAGGCAGAATGTATAATGCAAAAACACAGTTTTTATTGGCCAGTACTTTATTCCTGTGCCACTTAATCAAACCCAGCTCATTTTACTTGTACTGTATCACTCAGAGCAAAAGCCTGGTGAGCTGGCTCTGCCATTTAACTACTTTGTGTTCAACTATGCCTATTTCCCAGCTATGATAATACATATATTCATTACATGTAAATAGCACTGCTTTATAGCCAAATACAACCGAAGAGCATCACGTTATAATTAAAATATATATTAGTGCCAAAGATGTAATTGCCTTCTTTCCTCCAGGACATTCTCTGCTAGTCCAGGAGCCCACATTACAGCCCATCAAGATAGCTTTATTGCTGCAGGAAGGGAAATTCCAGTCTCCTACCAGGCTCTCTCTTTATATCCTTTGTGGGAACTGCTCACGGATAGAGATACAGGACCTGTACCTGTGTCTGTAGTTGAGGTGGCTAATCAGCACCATATACAGAATAAATTGGAATACTTTCGCATGAGAAGCTAGAGGGAAAAAGCAAAAATGCACATCAGGTGGCAGGCCTACAGACTAAACCCCATGAGGGAAATATTAGATATCATGCAAACTGGTTGGTAGAAAGGAATTGGTTCCTAACAGCACCCCGAAACACAGTAAAAGCCTGCTTTCCATCCCTCTGCTTCCGAAGGACAGAGTTACTTTCTCAGAAGTCACCAGCTCATCTGCAGGAGGATGCATTACCAACAAGGTCAATTCACAGAGGGAGGAGCTAAACCTGAACAATTAAGATGATTTATATATCAATTAGTGAAAGTTGTCCAGAAATACCATTTTCCACCCACTCACAGTGCTTCTCTGTCTATAGTTGTTCTCCGTATCCAAAAATCAAAAACCAAATAATTAAAATGCTATGCAGCTTCTGTTTTTTTTAAAAAGAGAAAAAATAATTTTAGCGACCAGAACTGTGTTTAATACACACTCAAAGCTAAAAATAGTTTAAAGGCCAATGGCTTTTACCTCAATGTTTTATAATTATTCATATTTTACACTACCTTATAAAGGTTGGTACATAAAGTCTCAAATTATTCTTCACATAGGAGCTATCATTGTGTCCCAGTCAAAAACTCTTATAAAGTTACTTGCAAACACCACTATCTGCAAAGTGAACAGTGAGAACAATGGCGTAATAAGTCTTACAGGGGAATAGAAAGGTAAGAGCTTATAATAAAGAAAAAGACAAACATACTTATCATTCCTCACCTTACTGATCAGAACATCTTCCACTGCAAAGCCACAGTCCTGCGCCCATCCATCTAACTTACATCTCTTCCAGAACTGTGGAAGTGTTTACAAACCACTAATAACATTTGTGAATTAAGTAAATTTAGGCTAAGTAAATCTAGAACATTTGGACTATCACTTTCTAAGAACAAAAGAAACTTCTTTAGTTGAAAGATAGGACTTCTGCCTAACACAGTCATTATAGCCATTTGATAAGACACTCCCCTGACCCCATAAAGAAGGCATGATTTCCCTGACTTCCGGGGGGTAGCATTTTGTTTCTTGTATTTTGGTGGGGGGTTTTGTTGTTGTTTTGTTTGGTTTTGTTTATTTGTTACTGGTTTTGCAGGGGGTTTTTTGAGAGAGGGAGATTGCATGTGCTATAGTTCTTGGAACCAGCAGAAACCTGCAAAATATTGAAGCAGTGATGGAGCTCCTGCATTCAAACTTATCTGTAAAACCCTCCAGTAGTCACATTTCACGTTATATAGTACAACAGAAAATCCATAATTCATATTAGTGGAGCAGAGTTTTAAAGAAAGGCTTTTCAGTCTTTGGACAACCAGAAAACTTTTGCAATATGCTAAATATAGACACTATAGACCAGTGACCTGGGCAGAGTAATTAGAGGACTGAAACTTCAGGAAGGATCCAAATTAAAGTGAGGAAATATGTAACAGCTGTACTTCAACTGCACAATAATAAACTTTTTCAGTGACAAAGACCCTTTATGTGCATTTTGCCATTTCCTGAACAAGCCTTCAGAAGAGACAGGAAGCCTGGCCATGAAGCTGAGCAGCTCCTCTGACACTAGAAAGAATAACGAATTGTGGTCATTATTATTTTAAGTTATACTACCAGAGCAGAATCTCAGTTCTTTTATTTATTATGATTCAAACCAGCATCTATAAATTCTTATTGAAAATGTCTCAATTTAAATCACATGAGAAAATAAGACTCTGCTGGCACAGCTGACTTTTCCCCTCTCTGATGCACACATCCCCAAAGACACCAACACAGCAAGGGGGGAGTGATGATATCTTCAATCACTTGCTGTGCTGGAGGATAAAGAAGGGCAAGACTGCATGAGAAAAGTAGTTCTGGGTTATATCACAGACACCCACTCTAAAACAGAAAACAATATGAACGGTAGGAAGACAATTCTCATTCTTACAAAAATACGTCTGAGGTCATTTAAAAAAGCATTAGTAAGTCTTCCCATCCTTTTACTCAATCATTTTCTAATATTAGCTAGGCCAGTCTGGGGGCATGTGTTACAGTATCGGCATTCAGAGATAGGAAAAAAAATAAGCAATTTATTCAGCTGTTGATTCATAACTGCTCCCTGAAGGACAGCTACTGCACAAGTGCTGGCAAGGCCCTCTGGAGGCACGCCAGCCTCCCAGACCTCCCCACCACGCCGGTCCAGCAGCACAGGCGTGCTCTGGCACTGCCTCTCCCGAGCCCAGGGACACTCACACGCCCCTCGTGTGGCTCCTCGGCAGGCCAAGTGCACCGCAGCCCGAGGAGGCACCCAAAAACCAGCTGCACTCTTTGGGCAGGCACTCCAGAGGAGAAAGGAAACCTCCAGCCATTCCCTCTGGGCTCAGACAGACAGGAGCAGATGCTCCAACCTCCCCATCACTGCCCTGGTGACTCACCAGCCACCTCACCCACCCTGCCTTCAGCCTGGCAGAGGTGGAATCCATGACCCTGCTGCTTTTGGGTGACTGGCATTCACACAGCTGGCTCCTGGTAGGGTAAGCACTTGATTTTTATCCTATAAGCCTGTTTCCACCAGAAAAGGCTACCAAAAGGCCAAGTGACAAACCACTGACAGAATCACTTCTAACACGGTTCAGTCGCATAAGCCAAAGGCATCTTCAAACTCAAAATACAAATTTGATGTCATATGTTAGCTACTAGAATTCAGTGCCATAAGAGGAAACCCTGGCAATTCTGCTGCTCAGGCTTCCTCCCCATACCCAGTGAAACCAGTACTTTGTGCGTGTAATCAACTGTTATATATAATATTGACCCTTTAAACTTACAAGATTGTATATTATTGAATACATCTTCATCTGCAAAACACTCAGTTTTGTCACCAAATACCTTTTTGTCCTAAATCTCTTTCCTTCCCAACACCTTGTCTGTTCACATTCTTTCATTCACTTCTGGCATCGGAGTTGGCGAGATATGCAAGACAATCCACACAGACAGAGCTTAGTCAAGAACAGCTACATGTTTAATTCCCAAACAGCAGCAGTAGGAAGCCTGCCATCTGCTTTTAGAAGGAGGGAAGAGTTGTCCCCACTAAGGCTTCCTTGCAGGGACAACAAGGAAAGGTGCCAATTAACACCAAGTGCTCTGGCAGCAGGCTGTGCAGATAGATACTTGCCCAGGGGCAATTCCACAGGAGACATTTGCCCCATATCAGGTAGTTGTCAGTGACCTAAATTACCTCATTACGAACAGGATCCTGCTTGTCTCCATCTGCCCAGAAAGGAGGCATCTCCCAGGTGATGACAGATGAGCACAGCAGCCTGTCTGGTGCAGGTCACCAGCCGAAAACGCCTCTTCAGGGACAGCAGACAGACACACCCCAGCCACCTGCAGCTCCCCCAGGGACACCCCATCCTTCCTGCTCCAGCTGGAGCAGGTTGGAAGTGCTCAGCATCCTACACTCAAGGGGCCTGCTCTCTTCAGTCTCCTGATGTCAGTAACAATGTTCTTTCCTTTTTCTTAAGGCATATGATGATGCACATTCAGTTGGCTCAACGTACAAACTTTGCATTTTGCAGCCACAGAGCTGTGAAATAAATGGCCTACTGAAACATGTTCCAAGAGATATCATGAGAGCTTTATCGAGGTGCTTTGTTTGTTTAGGTTTTTTCATCAGCCCATACAATCTCTTATTCCAAAATACCTGAAGTATAAGTCCACCCTGAAGACTGATGCATAAGCAAATTAAGTAGTTTTTTTAATAGCAATAGTGCTGCCTTTCTAATCATTAGACTAATGGTTTTCATTGCATTCCTTTGGCTTAAAGTTACTTTTAAGGGGAGGAGGGGAGTTTGCTCCAGGCTTAGTCCTTGTATGCCAAGTTTCAGTCAGCAGTGAATTTTAGTGTCAGAGTTATAAACCCTTGAAAGCCAACATTTATAATGGAAATGCTGACACAGTCACAGTTATAACTAACAGCACAGGTGACACTCCTCTAATATATTGATTCTCTGCTGTTAGACTATTCCCAGAGGCTTAAGATTTTGTGCTTATAGAAGTCCAACAAGAAAAATTTCTGTAATTGTACCCACTCAGGTTTGCAGTCAAAGAGTTTACATATGTACACCCATTCCCACTTTGTCAAGAACCTGAAGTGCCTGATCAGGAGGATGCCCCAGGTTTGGGTGTTACTTCGGGTTTGGTTCTTTTAGCATGTTGACTATTTTGGAAAAATACAGTGAAGAAGAGGACCTAACCAAGGGATGTGAGCAGGCAAGGACAGAAAGAAGAATGAATGCACAGCTTGAAGAATGCAAGACACAGGTGATGAGAAACAAGTGAAATAAAAATGGATTTTATGAGAGGAAGGAACCGTGGCTCTGGGCAGGAAGTGAAAAAGAAAATCCATGTTAATGAAAGAAAAGTGCACAGGAGAACAGGGATACTCCTGGGAGACAGCAGAGCAAGAAGGCAAAACCACAGAAATAGAAAAGAGAAAGGACAAAGTGTTTTTAATACAAACTTAAAATCATTGCTTAGATAAAAAGGAGAGGACAGGCAGCATAAAGAGCAAAGAATGAGCCTCATAAAAGCCTACGTTGGTTTTGCTGGGATGTTTTTTAGTTGTTTGGTTTTTTTACTGTATCATTCTTCATACATTCAATTGTACTCAGTTTCTCTGGCAGAAGTCCAAAAATTCTGTCAATGGCAGGAAACAGGTAACCAAAACATTTCACACTTTCAGCTGAAATCAAACAGCTGCTTGTTTCAGGGTAAATCCTGACATTAATAATGGATTTTTTTGATCTGCCTGTCTTAATTGGAAAAAAAGTATTGCTAGCATTTCAGATTCCACATTAATAAATGTCCAAAATGACCATTTAAATGATGGTAGGGTGCTTTCAAAGCAAGATGGAGAGATTTACAAATAATCAAACAACGCTGCATCAATAATTTCTGAACATATGCTCACAAAAAGTACAGCATATGAAACTGAAGCTCCAGATGTTTACAGGTAAGCACAGTATTTTATGCAGCACAGGAAGAGAGATTTTTATTTTGTTTCTAATAAACAGCCTGTGAACAGAAGAAAAACACATACAGTGGAATTAGGAAGAAGGGTGGAAACAGCAGCATGACCTGAAGGAATCCAGACAAGGACATGCTGCAAGGGCCAGCACATAGCAAGCTCCTTCTGCAGCATTATGAGGCTTTGAAAGTTTGAGAAGCCAAAACTGGATCCTGGGGTTCTCATGGATGCTCCACATTCACAGCTCTTTTTATACATCACCAGGAATTAGGGAAGCACTATACTTCAAGCAGAAGCCTTTTCTCTTTCCATAAGTTAATGAGGCATTCTTTTAAGAAATGGAAAAAAGTCCCTCCCCTCATCCCCAGCCACTGCATTTTCTTTAAGGACATGTTATGCTGCAGTTAATAGCCCTGACAGCCTGCCAGGCCAAACAGTCATAAGCAGCAGTAATTCTTGAGCAGCTCTGAGGCTCAGGCTTAAATACCACTGGAGTCCTTCATGCTGAGCTCTCCCTCCCTGTCAGGCTTATCCCGTGCCCTCACCACCACTGCCCTTCTGCTCATGAGCACAGGGCTGCAGGGAAGAGGGTCAGGCAGTAAGGATGTAAAGCCTGAACGAAGTTTTGGGTAAATACTGTTGAATGGCAATGTTATTTCCTCTTTAAAAAAAAAAAAAAAAACCAAAACACTGGTAATTTTTGAGTGTAATGGGCATACAACATGACAGGAAAGAGATCTTATTTAATCACTGGGGAAAAAAACGGCATGCAGGTTTCTGCTGGTGTGCTACTGTAACACTTGGCACAATCTCATTGGAAGGATTGTGTCATGCTGACAGATTAACGAGCTCCAAGAGAAATGAACAGATAAATATGGAATAAGCAAGAGGCCTGCACTGACAGAGTTACTGCAAGTAAAGGCTGAGCACCTCGCCTGTGTTTGTCTGTGCTCAGCAGACTCAACAGATGAGAAAAGTAAATGAAACAGCCAGACTACAACCTTACAGACAGAGATGATAATTTAATAAAAATTATGCTTCCCCCCACCAATTAAACAGGTTTCATATATGCTGAGAGAGAAGGAAAGACATTCCCAAAACACAAGAAAAAAAACTACAAGTGACCTAAAGAATGGCATAAGGCAAAAATAAATCCTATTTCCCTTCTTTCCATTCCCCAAACAATACCTTTCTGACTTAACAGCATCTTCTATCAATTCAGGTTAGTGATTTAACCTACAAAATTATTGTAACATATATTCTCTTTTCTATAAGAAAGTTTTAAAAAATAGTTTAAGTTTCTTATGCAAGTTTAACAATTTAATTTCTTTCTAACACTTTGCCTATGCAAATAAAAGGTAATGAATTAAATTATGAAATCCTGGTTCCAATAAGACATGTTGTGTTTATGATTTATTTCTGAATTGTGTTATTTGACCAAAGATAAGCTACCCTAAAACCAAATAAAAATATGAACTTCTGACTACAGTTAAAAATTGGAGGAAAACAATCAAGCTCAAGACTTTCTATTATGAAATAACAAGTAAAAAGGAAATGTTGAAGCGTTTCAGAAAGGATGAAAAAGAAAACTTCAATTCCCATCTCTAAGTATTCCAAGACAACAAACCCCAATAGCATAAATCTCACAGTCAGCTCAGATGATGTGAAAAGCGTGGATTGCTACTTATTTCAGTCAAACCTCTCTGCTCATCCCTAATATTTTTAACATTTTTTGAGAGGGGAAAAAATAAAACTGAATGAAAAAAACCTGTACTCAAAGTGTTGGCACTGCCATGATTTTCCAAACATGGAGCACAGCTGTGATTTGTTTGTGTTCTCTTCTTTCAGGACAACTGACCAAGTTTCAGAATATTGTATTCCTGTGAGAAAATGCTGAAGACAGAGCTGAACCCAGGCAGTACCAATGCACAAGACCCATGTGGTTATTCCCCTGACACTGCCCACCCAACAGCAGGCTGGGTAGCCTGAACATAACATTGCTCTGAAGTTGAAAACACTCGTTTGGGTTTACTGTGCTGAGCTGGGAGCAACTATGATGAAGGAGAAGCCTCACAGGGGGATTTTCCAGCTGAAAAGAAAGTCTCCCCAGGGGAAGGGAAGGGGTAACAACAACAGAAGTTGATCATTTTGGTCACCTGAATTTAGCTCTGCTCTGATCCTGAGCTGGCATGAGGCACACAGCAAAGGCAGAGCTCCCTGTAACAACAGCATGCAGAACACAAAAGGAATTATGGCCACCATGACCTTAACTAATTATTTATCCACCAAGATAAATGCAGAAAAACAGCAGACAGAGACTTCCACTACTGAACATCGCTACACACCATAAACATCACCACTACAAGTGCCTCATCTACACAGCTTTTAAATATCTCCATGAAGGTGATTCTGCTAATGGGCTATTACAGGGGGAAGCTCCCTCAAATCTTGCAGCCCTCAGTTTTTTACCTCCTGTAGCAGAGGTACCTGACACTTGGAGATCAACCGTGTCATTTTTGCATTTGGTGGTCTTAAAAGCAAAGGAAATGAAGTAAGTTCAAAGACAGAATTTAAGCAAGAGCAATAGATAATGAAGCAGTTGTGTTAGCTTACATAAAGCATTCTTCCACCTCTGCAGAGGTGCAGATAAGCATCTCTAAAAATAATGCACTAAAGCAAAAATAGCAACAAACCACCACAGCCACACAAACTCTAAAATAGGAGCCTCAGCAGTTAGTGTAACTAGACATTGGTTATTTCTTGGATTATGCAGTCAGAAGATTTCTATTTCCGATTTCTTTCTGTTTGTAGTCTATGCTCTAAGAGATCGTTAACATCAATAAACTATTCTCAGTTTAGGTAGCAGCAGCTTCTCTCTCACCAAGAGAATATCCTGATAATTGAGAAATGAAAAATTCAGTCAAGATTGCCTGAGCATAATAGTATTACTAGATCAGAGATGAAGATTCTTGAATAGAACATTCAACATCAACGTAGCCATGAGGCACAGCTTATAATCATTGTGAAGTTACTTGTTTTTACTAAAAACATCTTAGGGGGGTGTTGTGGTGTGTGTAGAGCAGGGGAAAATGCAACAATATGTAAAGCAAGGTAAAGACACCAACATCATCACAATGAAACCTTGGAGTTTGAAGATCAAGTTGTATTTAATAGTAAATATTCCAATATTGTAAAATACCTTCACAGCAATGGCGTATCACCCTTTCAAGGCATTGTGGGGAGAAGAAAGAGGAGTGATAGTGACATTTTGGGTTATTCTGTGAGGGCACTTAAAGTTCTTACACTATTAAATGAGAAGGTTGCAAGAATTCCATAGTGCCTACTATTACAGGTAAAAAGTTTAGTAGATCACTCAGAAAGGCAATAAATTTGGCACCTGAAAGCTTAGGATCCTTTAGGCTAAAGAAATGGAAGGGGGGTGACTTCTTCCTTAGTTAATCAGGGGTATTCCCTGCATACCAGGCAGCCAAGCCTTTGTAAACAGCACAAAGCATTTACAAGTTTACTGGCAGAGGTCAAAATTTCTAGCCAGCAGATTATTCCTTCCTGTGTCCCCTATTACTTCATAACTTCTGGGCTTTTCCCTTTTGGGGGGGCCACTGACTGCAAAGAGTTTACTGGGAGGAGGGTTTGTTTGTTTGTTTTGTTGGGGTAGTTTTTTTGTTTGTATTTGATGATGCCTATGAGCCCTCTCTAGGCAACAGTTTTTTTCTAGTTACTTTCAAAATACAACATGGGTTTTGTTTGTCAGCTTTTGGAGACAACTGCCTTTAAAATTGTCTAGGTAATATTTCTTCTTCAATCTGTGCCTTATTGAGGGTCCTGCTTGAAGCTGTATTACAATGGTTTTGAGTTTCCAGGGGCTAGACTAAGGCAGTCTATTAAGGATGTAGGCATTAGAAGAAAAGGTGGCTTTTGCTATTAGACCTAACAACTAGTTTTAAGTCAAAGATGTGTTTGACAAGCAGAAAGTTACTCTTACATGTTTTTCTTCCTGTCACTATCTTTCCCAAATAACTTCTTTCCAAGTAATACAGACTTCCAGATTTCTAAATCTCCATCATCTAAAAGAAATGAACCCAAAGTTTTCAAGATACAGCAGAAAAACTGAAGCATGCATCCAGTATTTCCTTGGTTCCATAATTAAACATGCCCTGGAATATAAATCAGTGGTCTCTATGGACCAAGTGTCCTCAGAAAACAAAAGAAAGGACTTTCAGCAAACCCAGTGAAGCTTCTCTGTTTTGCAAAGCAGTCTCCTCTTTTCCTTGATGACCAAAAAAGAAGTTTGCTGTCACATTCAGGCAGACAGTAGTAAAAAAGAAAAAAACAACTTTGGCAATTGTGGCAGACAGTATCTAAGTGACAACATGACTACATTTTGACGACCCAGCAGAGCAACAGTTGCCTGTTCTCAGTGATGTTACCTGCAGCTGCTAAATACCAAGAAGGTGCAAGACAAATTCATCCTTGTCACTTTTTTTCCTACTCTAACAAATACATCATGAGACAGAAGCAGCATCCTGGGACAGCGCTGCTACATGCTCAGGATTTTAACAGAAACATCCAGGTATTTTGGAGGGAGTTTCTTATGTACCTTAAACACCTAGCTCAGTAATGTATATGAATGTATATGAAGTAATTAAATGAGAAATGCATCTTTCCAAAGACTGTTATTTGCTTGGAGAAGAATTCTTACAGTGAGGATTTCCAGCACCAAGTTGCTGATTGAGCAATGTTTTGCAAAAGATATTTAAAATGTGATGCTCTTGTTAGGAGCATTGGCCAGACATAGAACAGACCAAACGCTGCTCAGAGGGAGGATCCCAAAACCAGCAGAGTAGCCCCTCCTCTGACAAAACTCAACACCCTGCTCAGCCCATGTAGTCTCAGATCCTGCTCTCAGCAAGTGGATAAGCTGTTGTGAAGAGCTGATTATCCTCATGCACAAGAGAAAATACAAAAAAGTGGAAGAAAGGTCAGCATTTGCCACTCTGCATCTGCATGCTACATCCCTACAGTAAGATATATTAAAGTAAGATGGGAAACACCTTACAGTGCCCACTTCATATCATTCCCTAGCCTTGTATATTGTTACTGCCATCTGTTTCTGGGTTTGAAAGGATGTTTTTCTTTTTATATTTTCTGGTTTTCAATTTCAGTCAGTGTGCAAACTTTTCCAAACTATTCAATTAAAATTATATAAAGTTTTCTGATGAAATCTTACTTGAAATATATTACTCTCCCAAAATCGAGTTGCACTTCATGAACTTCAGTCTCCTCCTTCTATCAATACGATAATTTCGGCAAAATAAGGCTCTCCAGTTTTCCTATCCTAATTTCCACATTTATGCAACTAAAGTATTTAAGACTCATGACTCTGTTACCAGACATAGTTTCTCATTCATGTTTCTGTGCTATTCAGACATGCAGTTTTTATTTTTAAATCTATTACTTTATTTGTTGGTGAATGTGCTTACATGTTGACTAAAACTGAGGCTCATTGAGTTTGATGCCTGGCTGTCCTTCCTCTGCCTATTTGAGAGTGAGGACAACAGATGGCCTTTCCTTCCTCCTCTTGCCCAACTCACTGTTTGTTTCACAACTCATTCAATACAGTGACTAGTTGTGTTTGAAATTCAGTCAGATAATCTTCCCAAATCCTTGAGATCTAGACCATTTGAACCTGCTAATTTACACAGCAGCCCTAATTTTTCAAAGAGCACTCTTAAAATGCTTTCTCTGAGCAGCCTGGTTTGCATGAGTGTCAGTGTCTCCATCGCCTGGAACCTGAACTCTCCCATCAGGAGCATCTTGAACTCCCCTCTTTACTGGCACGTGACACCCACAGCCACTGAACAGCATGGAATATGTCAACAAACTGTGCACACACACAAAGTCCCTTTCTCATTAGAATAGGATAATGAGGGAAAAACACTGACTACCTTCAAGCGTGTAGTTTTTCTTGTTTACAAGGAGTAAGCTCTAGAATAGTTTGAGAAGCCTTACCCTCCATGCCTACTGTGTGCACTTTAGAAAAAAACAAGACTACAGACAAGACATTGTATTTTGATGACTGGTTTGCATATCTGCACTATGAACACATTGAATAATAGTGCACTTACATTAAAATCAAAAGAGTGTTGGATTTTTTTATTAAGTGATCCACCAGCAGCAGCTGCTCATATACAGAGAATGTGTAGGTCTGGGCAGCACACTCGGACAGACTAACCAAACAGCTCAAAAGGGAAGCCTGCAGTTATTACACTCCAAGTACACCATTTCTACTGGAAGGATATTGCAATCTGCAGATTAATCATGAATTAAATTTATATTAAAAATAATATCCTGCATTTCACATGCTAAATTAAAACAGATGTAATTAAAGCCTTCGAAAGTAATTTTGGCTAGTGCTTCAATTATATCTACAGCTAAAGCAGACACTTTCTCAGGCATTTGTGCCAAATTTGGCCAATTTTTCTGTTCTGTGTTTTAATCACTGTACATGTTTTCCTGTTGCAGTTAAGAAGATCCATTACACACTTGAAGAGCCCATGCTACAAGAAAGTGTGTGCTTTTTTTTAAGCCTCATAGTATTTCAAATCATTATGTGATAATGGCAAAGCTTCTGCTATATATATATAGCGGCATAGAGAGTCTGTACACACATCCCCCAACATGACCCACATCTGACCCTGGCTGCAAATGCAGTGCACAGCACATCCCAAGAAACCTTACAGATGCAAGGGAAGCTCAATGTTATGTTTCAATATCACTGCACTTCTGCTATGGCACCCACGTTAAAGCCAACTTCAATAAACATTATCTTCTCCAGACCGATTTGTTTGGAGTTAGATTCCTTGCATCCCCATCCCTCCTGTGCAAACACAGTGAAGGCATTCCAGCCAAGAACCCAGTTCGTACAACATAGTCCTGTTCCAGCATCCCCAGGGACTCCCAGCCTCCTAATGTACGGGTTGAATTTCAGGAACATAATAAAAGCTACTCCTTAAGTTCAAGAATCCATGTCAGACAACAAGGTTTGGACATCACCCCTTCTAGTGCAAGTTTAAGGTTTCCACTCCACTTGCAAAGCTAAACAGGGGGAATTTCAAGTGCAAAAAAATATAAACTGCTGCAATTCAGTCCTTGCTTTGCTTGGCTTCACTGCTGAGTTACCTCCCCAGGCAGCCAGCTACAAGCTGTTAGTGAAATTGGAGCTTTAGGTACTTGCATTTGGTGAGATCTTCCTGCAGAAACAGCCTTGTTCTCCTCCTTGGCTTTGTAGACTAAACCACATGATGAAGTCACTTCTAAATCTGTGTATCAGATACTACGGCTATGTGAGTGCCTAAACATTGTCTATGGTTAACTCTGACAGATTAGCAAGCAAGTTCCCCTTGAATTAAACCAGTGATGTCTAGACCAATTCCTTCAGTGAGACTACATTTCAAGGAAATGGAAACAGCTGCAAGCAGAAGGCAATCGCAGCTGCCTTTAAGTAAATTATGTGGAAGGATTTGTAGATTTTAAAAAAATGAAGTGGATTTAAAATAGCAGTTTCTGAAAGTCTGAAATATTTAAAATAAGAATAAAGTGTATAATTTTTGCATAGCCATAGGTCAGAGTCTCTTCTCAGTTGCAAAAATTTGAACTCATTGCAGAGAAATCAACAAAATTGCTTGTTACACCTCTGTGGATTGAAAAAGTAGAACTTGGCCAAAACTTTTTTCTAAGAGGAAAATATTCCTTTGCATGTTAACTAGTGAAGATAAGACAACCTCTATGTGTAAAATGTTCACAACCATTCTACCAACATTTATAATATGAATATTCTTTTCATTTCAGTAAAATTCAAAAGAATTATATGTGACAATGTAAATTATTTCCTTAATGCAGAGAATATGCAAAGGACCTAATACAGTCTAGTTTTTGTCCTATGAAAGTGTTCAAGTCCAGTTTAAACAGGGCTTTGGGCAACCTGATCTAGTGAAAGATGACACTGCCTATGGCAGAGAGGTTTGACTGGGACATCTTTACAGGGCTCTTCCAACCCAAACCATTCTGTGATTCTATGAACAAACAGAAGAATGCATCTTCATACTCAGAGTGGTTATTAATGTTATAAACAGTGTCTACTGAAAAAGACAACATTTTATACCACGTTAGGGGGATTTTTCAGTGCGAATAGACTAAACAGGGTAAACAGAGTTAACCAGAATGTGAAAGCTACTCAAAGCAAGTCTGAAATTATCAGACTTGTCCCATGTACCTTCAACCCACACTAAGCTTTACCCTGAAAATCTCTACAGCCCTACTGCAGAGATTCAGACACACCTCAGTGTCGGTCCTGGCTCAGAGCATAAAACCAAGGCAGTGCCCAGGTTCATGCCTGGGGACCAGCACTGCAGGAGGGACCCATGCCCCTGAGTCCTAGAACTGGTTTCAGATGTAGGACCAGCAGCCAGGTTTTTTACTTTCTACTGGCAGTGTTTACCTGTATTGAAATTCAGTGTTGACCATTACAAAGCAGTGAGGCTGGGCAGTGGTCCCCTCTGACAAACAAAAGCATGTGTGCTATGTTTTGGACTCCTTTTTCAAAGCTTTGATCAAGTGCTAGATTGTTAAAGCATCAAAACCTCATTTTTGCTTATTTTCACGTTTTTCCTCAGAAAGTACTGCATACAAATCAAAAACTGTCCCCTTTGCCTGCCATTTGTGGATTTTTAATAGATCTTGGGGTAGTAAGTACTCAACTTTTCCTTATGACAATGGCTCTATTTTGAAATATTCAATGCTCAATAACCTGCAACACAGTCCCTAAATTAAATAGGATGAATGTTTTAAACCAGCGTGCAACTTGGAAAGCTCTGAGAAGTCAGCACTCTCCATCTCTGCTGCATATTCCTGTTTTTATTGTATACATTCCATAGAAGAAACACCTACCTTCACTGTATTCCTTTTTCCACCAGCTTATCAGTGCATGCCCTTGACCACAGCACAAAAACCAGCATTTACCAGCACTCTGCAGGTGAAAAACTATTCCTCTATATAAATTGTACATCTTGGGAACTCAACATTTCTTTCACACTGAAAACCTATTCAAGCCTTCCCACATCTATGGGCTAAGAGGTTTGCTCCAGCCAGGGGGGCCGACAATTGCTGATATTTCAAGAAACCTAATCTCTTAATGTTTGGGATCAGTGGAAGGGTATGCTATGAAAGAGACAGCTTGAAACAGAGCTAATCTCTGGCATATCCAAACCTACAGACCTGCCTCCAACACAGATTGCACGGACTGCAGTTTGCCTGCCCAAGGGTGGTCCAGCCAGAGGGATTTGATGGCACACAGAAATCCCCCACACCAGAAATCCTGTCCTTGGACAGGAAGGCACAGCCAGCTGGGATGGGTGCTGGCTGGAGCCAAGCACACCCCGCTCCCATCGGGGACAGCAATGGGAGGCTGCTGACAAGGCAGTACTGCTGCTCAGCCCTGCTTTCACCGTGCCTCAATTCCTGCCCCTGGGTTTGCAGACTGCCAGTTTGCTCAGGCCTGCCACCTCCCTTGGTGTCTCCATGCCCCACGATCTCTGGAGCAGACCACCTCGTGCTGCCTTTCCCAGTTTGCAGGTTCAGACAGATTGTTTTTGACAGACACTGAACCCTTTCTCAGCCAAGTGCAGCATCTTTGAATGCTGGACCACATAGCAGAGGCTCAGCTTTTCCAGTCAGCCTCGTCCAGACAGTAACACATAAGGGTACCTACCCTTGTCCCTCCTCCAAAGACACCAATAAGCCACTATCCTCTTTGATTCCTTGGAAAATATAAGTAGTTCCACCTCAGCTTAACCTCTCTGTGCAAGAGGGTCTACGTGCTAATCGTGACTCACAAACTACTTTGTAAAATCCTCTTTGAATTGCAAGCACCCCTAAACAAGTTTGAACTTCTGAGTTGAATTTTCAGTTGACTATAAACTAAACTTATGAGTCACCATATGAACCCAATGTCCAAACCCAATGATATACGGACTGCAACACAGCCCTCCTACACTGATCCCTGAAATAAGAGACTGTCCCGACTGCACAGAGAGCAGCAACATAACCAGAATTAATCATTTCCAAGAGGGCTGAGAAGAGAAGCTGTCACGCAGCTGATCTGAGGGGCTCCCAGCCCAGGAGAGGGCCATCCTCCCTGGAACACAGCACATCTGCAGTGCAGGATGGTGTCCAAGCTAAGAGCTGATGTGTTTTTCTGGTGAGGACATGGGAGGCATGAGGATTATGCCCATTTTTGAGGGCCCTGGGAAGGTGGGGAGGGAGGTCAGCAACATGGGGTGCATTCACAATTATCCAGACACACACACACAAAAAAGGTGCAATTCTGATCTCTCCTTCGGCAGACCAGCAGCAGTGCCCAGCATGTCATGGAATTTACCACGTGGGAGTTGTTTCAACTCTCTCAGGGAGCTTTCTCTGCCTTTTATGGGTCTGTGTGTCTTTAATTTATAGAGCACGCACATAAGAGGAGAGTTATGTGGGGACTAGGGAAGTGGCAAAGCCAGGATGATTACTAGACTGACATTTCAGAAGTTAAACTGAATTTCTCCAAAGTGCTCATCACCACAGACCATTTAATAAGAAATTAACTGGAGAAAAAAAAAGCCATCTAAAGCTATCACTCCCTATTTAATTTGATTCATCAGGTTAAAGGTCAGTTTTTAAATACTCCAGGACAGAAAGGCTTTTGTTACTAAAGTTTTGAACACCAGAGCCCATTCTGGCTGGTAGAATGTTTATACCTATAAAGTGTAGATTACAAGGGAAAAGCCAATGCATAAACCACTGAACAGAAAGTCAACACGATAAAATTAGTTCCATGATCCTATTATAAATCCCCACCTAAATACCCTACTTCTGAGCTCCTGCAAGGGACAGTCCTGCAGGTGATCAGTGTAAGTTTATGACAGACAATGAACAAAGTTTCTACAATCCTCTACAAGGTCAGAGTTGTGCTATTGCATGGGAGGTTCAGAGTTAGGGAATTCACTTAAAACACATGTTACAGGGCTGGAGAGCACAACAGGGACCTCTGCCAGATCTGCTGGCAGTTCTGTTCTCACCCTCTGTCTGCTGCTGCCCTGCAGCTTCCAGAGCCAGGCACTTGTCTGTGTCCCTGGGAAGACACGACCATTCAGAAACAAAGATGATTTATGATTGCACATGAACTGATATTTCCCATGGAACAGAAGGGACCAAGAGAAGCCAATTCTAGGAATGAAAAGCTTCTTACATTTTTTTATAGAAACACACTGATTGTCCCTGGCAGAAACCACAGTCTTTAAGCAAGCCTGTGCACAAGCCAACAAGCAAGCATGTGACTTTTTTTTCATGAAACACACATTACAAGTCAAGAAGTCTGCTATTTAGCAACATCACCACTACCATCATGAGTTATTACATAAGTTAATAAACAGACATAATATCACCATTAATTTAAAGAAAAGCACCTGACAAAATTATTTCTACCATTTCCTTCCCAGGTTTTAATTCCATACCCTAAGATATTTGGGTTCTGGTTTAAAATACTGTAGCCTACAGCTTAAGTAGAGCTGGTCAAAAAGTTCATTTTAAATTTGTGTTAAAGAGTTTTCTTGGTAAAAGAGTTTCTGAAAACTTCAGCATTTTCAGCCTGAACTATGAGACAGGAGGAGCACCCCAGAAGGTTCCTGTTGCACCTCCCAGCACAGCATCTGCCTGAATTTCAAGCCCTGTCTCACCAGGGTCATGGCAAAGAGTGAAAAACAGGTCTGCTCTTGCACCAAAGACTACTGCTTGATTCAGCTGATCACCATTTAGGCAAAATAACTGCATGTGATAATTATGAAGGAGTGCAATGTATGTACACAATTAAGAGAAAGTTTGAGACCTAAAGTTGCAAGGCCTCTGAGTGCCCCCTTCTCACAGGTTCTGGTAAGATTCAAGAAGTACTTCTATTGATTTTTCACCACCATTTCTTTAGCAGCTGCACCACTTGAGCTATTCACTCTGAGTTTTAAAAAAATAGTTGTAATGTATTTTTTCTACCACTTTCTTCCCATTCTAAATGAAATGCTCAAGCCGTATTCACGTAATACCATAGAGAGAAGAGAAACAAAGAAGACTAGTGAAGAAAGGTCACTGCCAGGCCAAGATCAAGTCTGGAAAATTTCAATGGGAGACATAAGCATTTCAGGAAGTTATAAGCAACTAAAACAATAAAGGAACTCTAATTGAAACACTGAAAGAATTTTAACTATAGCTCTTTCTATGCTAACCAAGTATTATTTAATGTATTTCAGCAGCATTCAGAAACTCTTCTTGACATGAACAATCTGTGCTTACAAGATCACTCCCAACCTCCTTGAAAAAGCAGAATAAAGGGATGGTTAGTGTTGGCCACAGCTGATGGAGATCACCACAGCTCCTTTGCTTTCAGTGACATCAGTGACAGAGGAAAACTGTGAAAAAGGACACAAACCAAAATCCCCCACCTTTTAACAGCTCATCTAGTTCACTTATGCCTTGTTTCCCCCCCAACACAGGAGTGCCATGTCTGCCAGCCTCTCACCAGAGCAGCTAATTGAAACAAGCCCTGTTCTGGTGCCTCCTGAAAGGCTGTATTTCTGCAATTCAAGAGAAATGGATGCTGAAATCATACGGTCAGCGATTTAGTTCCCACCTCCTCCAAGCACATTCCACACAATTCCGTGCCCTGTTCCTCATGGAAGGCCATGAATAGAATGAAGCCTAATCAAAATTATCCCTGATTCTCCAGAACAGGTTTATAATTGTGAACAGACTAAATACACCTTTTTTCCTTCGCTGCACTAGACACAGGATCTAAAAAGACATCCTAAAATTGCTGAATTCCTGTTGAAGTAACACTAAAAAGACCATTTTCCCAAACAGTTCTCAGTTAAAAAATTCAGACATCCTATGAAAATTCTGCATGCCAACTCAGGTATTTAACTGTCCACACCTCCTAAAAAACCCAATGTTCAAATTCACTTCAATTAACAAGTATTTGCAAAGGGCAATACACCAAGTGTCTAATAGGATGCACTAGAGGCATAGCCACCAGCATCTTCATTTAAGTTCTTTCCACACACTGTGATACTGTTTCAGTCAAACTGGGTCATAAACTTCTCTGTTGGAAAGCATTTATAGCTGTTTGGACTGGATTATTCTGTTCAAGAGGTTATAATAATAAAGGAAGCTTGCAAGCATACTTTTTCCAAACTCTTGGTGTGTCATTGCCAGTTTGAGAAACTGGCTCATTACTTATCCTTATTTGGCTCCTCCACTCTCAATTTCTCATTTGTTTTGACCCCTTTCTGGACAAATATAAAACTTACTGTTTCATCTAATTAGAGGGAGGGAGAATATAGAAAACTCTTCCATTTATTCCAGTTCCAGAATCAGTTTTACAAAAACATTGTCAGAGTTGCAAGAAGCATTCAGATGTTAAGAGCCCTGCCAAAGTTTACAATCTAGCTATATCCTGCTACAGAAAAAAAAAAAACCTGCTCTGTTTTTACAATTTTATACAAGTCTCTGGCAAGGAACAGTCCACCTCCACATATTCACATGCATCCAGATGATCTGTGGATAAACCTTATTCTCTTTAGTCTCATCAAATCATCCAACTCACTTTCTCCGTTACCAAACTCTCTCAACACATTTCTCAGCCACTCCTTCCTGCACAGGCAAGCAAAGCAGCAGATTTGCCCTTCTCCCCACCCCGTTTGCAGGCTTAGAACAGAGAGCAAACACTTCACCCACAGTTCTAGTACTGCAAAGATGTTTCATTTGAAGTTCCTTCTTTTGGTTCCTCCTTAAATAGCTGGTCCTATTGTACCACAAGCAAGTTCAGTGTCCATCAGCCCCCAGAAGGGATTCAGGGGAAAACCTTTGCCCATTTTATGGGGGCTTGAGGAACAAGGTGCCCAACAAGTTTCCTCCGTGTGAGAAAGCTGGCTTGGCAGTCCCTTTAGGTGCTTTTCCATGAGTCATCAGAATGCACACAACAGAGTCATCTCCCACTGAAAAAGCCTTAACTGATGTGCTACATTCAACTTGCCTTGTCTCTCATAAGGAATATGGACGCAGATGGGAAAATGAGGGCAGGTGGGATAGAAATAAGTGTACAGCATTCAGTTGGTTCTGAAAAAAGAAACAGTTATAAAGTCCAAGATCTCCACTGTTTATAACAAAAACTGAGAGCAAACAAACCAAACTACTATCCAGCTGCATAAATTCTGTCTCCCAAGTATTCTCTGCCAAGGAGAATCAGAATAATTAAATTATTCTCCTTCAACAGGCTCTAAGATTTTAGTTAAGAGCTGTTTTGTTTCCCACTTGCTTCTACAGAATTTTAGATTTCTTTACTCTTAAAAGTGTGGTGCTCTCCCTTCTGTAGTTTGCATATTCACGGTGTCAAATTTTACCTTTTCAGAGAGGCTCACCTTCAGCAAAGCCATAGCCTTTTACACTCGAGCTATCCTGCCACAATAGTTAGCACCATATATATCTCAGAGGGTGTTTCTGTGACTCCATCTAAGTAAGTCAGGTGGATTTAGGCAATATTCACACTTTCTGCCATAGCCTTGACACATCAGCTGGAATATGTACACTCAGGTCCTCAGTACAATGATTTTGTTGCAAAGGCAATATTGGGCAATTCCCTTTTTTTTCTTTTAGTCCATCTAAAGTTTCTGTGAACCCAAAAACAATGGTTTAAGTACATGAAAGAAGCAACAGCGACAAAAAAAAAAAGAAAAAAGTTCAGTTCTGATTAATAGTTCTATATTTCAATGTGTTGCTGGAAGGCTCAACACATTGAGTGTGTGTCCCCAGGATATTTTAAATTTATTACTGTTCCTCCACACAATCTTGAATTGTGCCAGGAAAAAAAGAAGTGGCCAAGATGACTGCCTAACAGCTTAGGCGGCAGAGCATCTTCCCTGTTTGCTTTCTGCAATTCAAGGCGGTACAGAACATGAAGGCCACACAACACCCAGATCACTATTAAAATCATGGCAAATAAGAAAAGGAATGCAAGTCAGAGCACCTGCCTCCAATGTACTCATCAGGAAGTCACCAGCAGTGGGACAGCCACAGAAATCCTGCAGTTTCACTTCACTTCATGGAGATTTTAGTCTAGTTGGTTGTTAAGTCTTTAAAGCTCCACATCCATCACCCCACCAGAGCAGCAAAAGCTCAGTTCAACTCCTGATTCCCCTGACATGCCAACCTAGCCCTCAGGTGAGATGAAATCAGCAAGTAGGAGATTCAAAACTAACTTCAGGGACTATTTGCTCCCTCCCTCACACCGTTCAGCTTGGGAATCCAGAACAATAAAAAGTTGCAGAGCCTAAAAATTCACCTGGGTTCAAAACACAACCTTACAAATTGATAGAAAGGGAAAGCATAGTCGAGACTACTCAGCACAGAAGCCACCACTGACTGAGATGTCCTTCAACTGTAGACCACAAGAGGTTGATCTGGGAAGCAATCGCATGATCCCCTCTCCTCTCTTGGCAGCAGCTATTGGTCACGCCCTGGGACAGCAGGATACTATGCCTTCCTTAAAGCCCTAACATGGCTCTTGATCTGACAGAATGACATTTTGATGTGTTTGTAATGTTTGTGTTCTTACACCCTGCTAGCTGGAGAATAAAGTCATTCCAGACTCATTCCTCTGTGTGTTTTGTGTCCTTGCCTTAAAACACCTCTAACACTGTACCTGTATTGCACATCTGGCTTCAACCTAAACACAATGCAGTCTTCATCATATTTTTATTCACAATATCCTTAAAAGACAGAAAAGAGGGTGATTGGAAGCTCAGAGGCACTAAAACCCACATGTGTACTAAGACTCCACTTTGATATAAGCCCAAGTCTTTCTCTGTAGCTGCAATGTGCACTCAGCAGCAACCACCTTCCCTTCAGAGCACTGCCTGCTCCACATGACCAGCACAACAACATGACCCTCGTGTGCACAGCAAGCCCAGGGTAGCTCTGGGCACATCAGAGCTGTGCAAAGAAAGGGCTCTGGACACACTGTCATCTCAACCAGAACTGCAAGCACTCTGGCATGTAGGCACTTACTTCCCACTGATACTGAAACTAAAGAATTTGTTCACATTTTCCCAGGAAGCTTGTGACAGAGGAGGCATTGAATCAACTTTTGCTTGCCTTTGTGCAGGCTTCAACAAGCTTGGGTTAACTTCCAAGGGTATCAACAACTTGACAACTATATCCTGAATTGGCACAGCCTTAAAGAACGAGTTAAGTTACTTAAACCACTCAAGAAATGCTGAAATTACCCTTATATTCAGACCTACAATTTTAACTGCTAATGTGAAATAAAATACTTAAGGAAATGTTTTTATGCAGTAGCAAGGGTGAGGACGACAATAGCAGCAGCATGGCCTGTTATCAGAGTCACCAAAGCCAGGACAAAAACAAAAACCCTGCTGACACTTGTAAACATTCATGTAGACAGGAGATTTATATTTTATACTCAATGAATTTTAGTGGTGTAACATTAAAGGCTGCTGCTATTAGAGCTGAACCAAAACAATGAGAGAAAAGTTAATGAACAGCCAACCCAAATGGCATTCATCTGATTTCTTACCTGAAGTATGTTCAGCCATCCATCATTACCGTGGGCCCAGGATAATGCTTCAGCAACCACATAACAAAGATCTGGTGAACTCCTAAGTGTTTAAAAACAAATACAAGTATGTTACACAATATAAAAGTTACCAAATCCATCGCAAATAGAAAATAATACTTCAGAATTCAGTCTGACACTGCATTTGCAAGGATATTTTTGAAACTAGACCCACAGGAAATACAATTACTAACAAGAATAATTATAGATGGAAAATCAACATGGCATGTAAAAATTGAAGAACCAGAAGAGACATCTATAGATGGTTTAATGATTTGGCAACTATGCTCTATTAACATGCTCATTTATTGACATTAATTCACACTATCTAGAGAAGTTTTTCAGTTCTCACAGAAAAAAGGAGTAACATTTTCAAATTACGGTTATATTTCACAGAAATAATGACTTATGCTATATGTGAAATATATAAGGGGTGGCTTAAGACAATGAGGTCTATGTATGCAGCCGAAGAGTGTCACCCTGGAAATCCTCCCTTTGTGCCAGGAATCATTAAAAGCAGATTGTGCAAAACATTCATGCTCTTCTGGAGCAATGAGATGCATCACCCGGGCACTGCCAGTCTCAGTCCCAGCATCACTGTCTCCACATGATGCCCCTTCTCCCTTCACACCAAGCAGAGTTTTGGGGCAGAAGATTGAGCAAAATGCATCAGAAAACATTGTTTCCTTCATAAATACCATCATTGTCCCCTAAAATAACTAGACTGGGAATTATTTTACAAGGAAGAGATGATTTGTAGGCCAGGGACTAAAGCACTACCATGAACTAGGTCAATCCCATCATTTGTTACTGTTCCAAAAGTACAATAACAGCGGGAAGAGCGGGTCAGGGTGGAATAATCATTTGTTAACAATTTTAATAGTAAAGCTTTATTGGTTTTCCCTATGGATTCTCATAGTTATTATAGTGAAATTAAGTGTTTTTCCTCCAAGTGAACTCTTGTTAATCCTTTTATTTAGGTTCAGAGCTACAGTACATGACCCTGCAAGAACATTCATCTACAGTCACAGCTGGAGCTGCAGACTCACTGGCTTGAAGGAATTAATTTCTTCACAAGGCGGAAGCAACTGAAAAGCCAAAGGCTTATCTACAGGAAAATCTGAATTTCACCAGTTCCTACAAAGAACAGGACAAAACAAAAATGTATAATCAGACACCTCATCAAAGAGCAGACGTGAAAAGACTCTGGCACATTAGAGAAATACAGTTTAGAGGGGAAAATATTCTAATGGTTGTCATACCACATAAGATTTAGGTCTTAAAAATAAAATATTTTAAAACCAGATTAAATGAACTGCCACAAAGAGATCATTCAGACTTCATAGTGCTCAACCCCAGCCACCCAGGCTTCCTGTTATCTCCTACCCTTGACAGTAACTTACTCATTTGCAAGATTTATCTGAAGCCAGTTATAACACTAACAAGTGAAAAGCCTGTTCTTCCTTCACCTTGGTTGTCAGCTTCTCAGTCCATTTTCTCCCATGCACGTAAGTGACATTTTAGAAGAATGCTAAAAAGTCAGACTGTTTCACTGGACATAAACAAAAACTTACCATGAATGAAAAATATTACAAAGCAGAACCAAGGTCACTGAGCATAGGTATTGACACAGCTCATGGGCAGGCAGAACTTAGAGCATGAGTGACAACCTGCACCTGGGAAGCTAAAATCTGCATCTCCTGCTTCTGAGAGTTTTCAAGAAAGTACTTCAAAAGTAACTTTTAAGAGTTTAACTGTTTAATTTCCTCAATATTTAAAAAGAAATAAAATTAGTAATGCAGCATTCAGATTCACAGAATATGCTGAGTTGGAAGGGACCCACAAGGATCATCAGCCCAACCCTCATCCCTGCACAGGCCCATTCCCAAGAGTCACCCCCTGTGCCCCAGAGCATCATCCAAAGGCTCCTGGAGCTCTGGCAGCCTTGGGGCTGTGCCCACTGCCCTGGGGAGCCTGGGCAGTGCCCACCACCCTCTGGGGGAAGAACCTTTCCCTGAGACCCAACCTAACCCTGCCCTTGTACAACCTCAGGTCATACATGTGTACAGTTGGTGCCTTTCTAATGATATCAAAGTTCGAACCATTAAACTGGTCAGAAATATTTGTATACCCACTAACATTCACAGCAATTTATTTTGAGCGTATTGCACTGAAATGTTTGCTTATGCTTTCTAAAGCTGAGCATCCCTGAGACTTTTAAGGCCTCAATATCTTGATTTTACAAATCATTGCTTTCCTAATCAAGGAATAAAGACCTTGTAAAAGCTCCATTTAATGAAAATAATTTAGAAGCAGATTTATTTTAAAGGAGAATCTAAGCACAGAAAAGCCAGAGCACTTTTAATTTTGGCACACATTTTAACTGAAGTATTCCACTTGGTTACGTTTTCAAGATATTGCCAGCACATTCTATATGAGAAAATATTACAATCACACTAAAATTCTTAACAAGCCTCTATCTGAAACAGTATCGACAGCTCTTTACTGGAATTGTTAAACAAGTAGCAACTGTCAATTAAAAAAGCCAAATAAATTTCAAGTAATCTCATTTACATATAGGATTTTTATCTGCATGCAGTGAAAAAATCTATTCAATTAAATCATACCAATAATGGAACATTTCACTGCACATTTATTTTGTCTTACTAGTCCATTTAGCATCACTGCCCTTAACAGTGTGTTCTCAAAGATACACAGCTCAGATGATTCAGGTCAAACTTCACTGATTAAAATTATCCCGCTGGCACAGGGCCTCCACTAAGGAATCAACACACAGGAAAGGGCAAGTGCTGTTCAGCCTTTGGAGGTTTCCCTGGTGCCATCTCTTTGGATGAGGAGGACAAGATTTCAGCAGGAGAGGCCAAAGGGAGCACAGAACCCCTCCACAGGAGCGCTGGAGAGGGGCTGGAGCTGCCAGAGTTACACACAGCCTTCCTCCCACTACACAACTAGGTTTCTTTTAAGTACGACTTAGTAAACAGCTTTTTCCTTAAAAGCTATCTATCAAATTCATATTACACTTCCATTGTTATGCATATTGCAATCATCAGCTGAAAGAATTATGCAGTAATTGTGTTCTGATGTTTTTCCTCCTCTAGTGTTTCTTAATTCCCCAGAAGGAAAGAATTCCATGAGCAGGTGCCCCCAGGTTACATGGACTGTAGTGGCCAACAGCACTCAACTTAATAAGGATGTGAGCAAGGAAAGCAGAGCTTCACACAGAAATGTTGAGGATTCCCAGCAGTAACCTGGCCAACCTAGTGGCACCACATTGCCAAACAGTCAGAAAACTAAATCTTGGTTTCTTTCCAAAGTACCAAAATAACAGTTCTCAAATTAAAAGATGATTTAATTCACTTACAAAAATCATCATGAGCTATAATGGCACAACCTCCCTCTCCTTTTTAATTTTGTTCTTTTCATTATCATTATCCCATGTGGCTTCCAGGAAGTCCCTTGCAAACTAGTCACTATTATGAAGATGGCCTATTTTAATCACAGTCCCTTGACAAGAACAGCTAATTAACTAACTTTTCTGTCTGAACTACCAGATGGCTTTAGTTCTATACTTAACTCGCTTTTAGTTTTCAGTAACTAGCGATATTAGCATATTAGAAAATGTGTGGGATGACACAGAACAGAACTAATACCAGTGCCAATACCAGTACCTCAGACACAGGTGGAATAGAAACATGCACATCTACTACCTTGTTCCACTAAAATCGTAAAGTTACTTAGGATGGCAGCCATCCATCACATTTTATTTTATTTTTGGAGTTCCCAGAGGTGTGCCAGTAGGTTTTGCCATTACAGTGTTGTTTGGATTTTTTGTTGTCAAACAACATGAACATCCATTTCAAGGAAACCAAGGGGGAGCTCCCCTGTGCTTCCCACCAGCCCCCTTTACACTTCCACAGCTGGGCTCCTCCCGACACCCCAGTTTTGGCTGCACCTGCTGCCCTGAGACAGCACACAGAGCATTCCGAGAGCCCCTGAGCACCGCGTGTCACGGCACCCCACACACACTCAGGTTTGGGGCACGCTGCTCCAAAACTCTCATCACTGACACTGCAATTAACAAGTTCTTCTTCCACGTGCTTGCCAGGGCACGTACCAAAGCAGTGCCACTTCAGCTAGTTCCAAACCCACGAGTTTAGAGGAGGCTTGGAGAGCCTCCCTTTCCATGATTTAGTGCTCTGCAGACAAACATGGGGGGAATCAGCATTTATCAGGAGAATACAGCTGCCTCCAACCAAAGACAGTGAAGATCCACCAAGAACAAGGCAAAGCCTAAGATCAGCCAAGGGGAGGAGTTTGGTGCACAGACAGGACACTATTTCAGGAGGGTAAAACCCACTGGATGTTAACCATAGCAAACATATCCCTTATGAGTCATGCTCATAAAAAATACAAGCAATTTCCTCTTATATCCTTCTCACTATACTTAAAATCTAGAACTTATTACCTACACATTCTACACTGCCAAAAATCTTTTTTTTGCAAAATATAGCAGCAATGCAAACGTTGACTTTTTTTTTCCCCAATTGGTTACAATTCCTGTGAATAACTGCAACCATTCAATGATGTTGCCACATTTACTACAAAATAACTAAAGAACCCAGACTGCAGAATGACCCTGACAACAGAGAAGTTTTAACTTCCTTAAAAAAAAACAAAAACAAACCCAAAAAAAAAGGTAGAAATTGAGCCTATTATCTCAATACAAAAACTAATGAAGAAACATAGATAAGGAAGAAAACATTGTACTCAATTTCCTAAAGTGCATCACAAGAAAGGGAAGAAAGATGCCAATCAGTATGTTTCGGTGGGATTTTTTTGTCTGTATATCTTTAGACCGCCACTCACTTTTAACCACCCTCTCTGGAAGGTTTAGGATGTCTTTCTAGAACAAATAAAATACCTTCATAATCAGAAATCCAACCTTTAGTCATATTAGCTCTAAGAATACATATACTTCAATAAATTATACTGGTAGTGAATTCAGAAGTGAGCATCACTTTTTTAAAAGATACTCTTCTAATCCCTGATAAAAGCAGTTACTTCAGTGAAGAACTAGCAAAAACAGTGTTGTTGTATTACCATAGTTTATACTATAACACACACCATTAGATAAGCATCCCTGGGTACCATCATAGCAGCATAAGGATGTTTAAGTATAAACAATAATCAGTTCTCAGGTTTACAGCTACAAATCTCAGGCAAAGCAGCAGGAAACAAAGTCTGTCTGAATACCTGCCCCTCCAGAGACAAACCCAGTTTTCGCCAGTGTAATGGTTGTCACAGCTTCCATTGGTAAAGCTGCTCATCTCTGGTTTCATTGTGGCAAGGATGCTCATGGAATTAATGGAACACCTTTAGACTGACAAACTTGGGAAAGTTCTCAGGTTCAGCTTTGGATTCCTATGCTGTTCTGATCTTCTTATCCCTTAGTGGAAAGTATGTCAAGTTTCATTTTCTGCCACTATAGTCTAACTGAAGTCAGTTCTTGGAACATGAACTCCAATAGGAACCCAAAACAAATAAAGGATCCCCCACCCCTTTAATACTTGCTTGATTTGCTTGAAGGTATTTATGAAGGATTCAGACAAGCAAACCTACCCAAAATGAACTATAATTTACATCTCTAGAATCTGCAACATTAATCTTGCAACAATCACACTGTAATATCTATTTTTAGAGGTTTTGGAGCCAACTTAAGAGTCAGTGCTCAGCATAAGAGGTCTTGGGAAGCTGACTTGAGCAGGACTCATAACGACAGTCTCTAGTTATATTTCACAGAGCCCTGGATGCTCCTGAAATGGAAAACAAGGGTAACTATTGCCAAGAAAAGTAAGTTTGCTCAATTTTTCCCATGTAGTGCATTTCAGTGCTCAGTTAACCATCTTGGTTTCTCCCCAGTTTGTAACACTGCAGTGTCTGCTGCCACTCCTCTGTTTCAGTTTCATTAACTCAGTGGGCGATTGACCACATAATTTTAAATGAACACGTCCTGGGTTGGTCAGCCGCTGTCACACAGTCATTTGGTCAACTAGCAGCAGCATGGCAGAGATCTCCACTGCCTGCCATGTCCTGCCTGCCCAGGCAGATTTAGTTTTAGCCTACACCCTGTACCTGAGCTCAGCTGCACATCATCTCCTCACCCAGAGGAGCCCACAGCTATGTCCTGTCCCGGTGTTGGGATAAGACCCCTCTCTTTTCCATTTATCTTGGTTCCCACAGACCCAGATGGAGCTCAAAAACACTCGTAAGAGGGTTAAGGGCACCGATACACTGTTCGGATTTCCTGTAACCGAAGCAGAGCTGCTGCACCACAGAAGTGATGTAAGGCTTAACCTATTAATGAACATAAATAACACAACCAATAATGTAAATATTGGCTAAGGGTGGTAATTTCAAAGAAGCAACTCAAGTACACTGAATCCTCCCGAGTCATTCCTCTGTGGGATTTCAGCTCCGCGGTGACTTCCTTTCAAAGCCCTGACTATCTCACAGAATATCCTCATGCATATGCATGTTGCACCCCTCCATTCTAGTCTGAATCACTTCCTGTGTGCAACTTCATTCAGTGGAAGCCTCCTAAAAGGAAAGGGGCTGGGTGGAGGAGTGGGAACCTTGGGAAAATAAAATTACAGCTAAAAAACACAGAGAAAAAGCTTTTTCTTGACATAACACCACAGGCAGCATACGTAAGCAACTGCATATTGATACTGATCGTTTTCTTCCTTTCTTTGTGAAAGGAATCAATCGAATAGGACAAGAAATAATTTCTTCTTTTTTATTTGCACCCATCCTTAGGATATATCTGTGCACAATTATTTGTCAATAGTCTGATATGATATATGAAGACTTGTGTGCTTGCAGACATCCATAACATCAAGTTAGAATTCTGATTTAGAGCTGTATCTTAACATCATCTAATAAAATTACTAACACAGCTGATACACAACAGAATCACAAGACCTCCAGATACAGACCAGCCTGGGCAAGCCACATGAGTGAGTTATCTTTAGTACCAGAAGGAATGGATGAGGTAATTCCTTCAGTAACTTATCAAAAAAATATACAGCTTTAAATCCTCACTCACACTTTATCCCACATAGCAGCAGGAGGGCTTTACTAATTGCAATCTGCAGAACATATGGACTGGAATACATCCCATCATCCAGCACCTCCAAACGATATGCATTACATTGTTAAGCTTTAGCACACTGCTTACAATTTGCTGTATGAATATATCACTGTATTTTACTTTACTGAGGCATACACATTAAAAAAAAAAGAGGCAGCTTTATTGACTGCAACTAACCCAAGCGTCAAAGACATACACAGTGCAAAGAAACCCATGAGTACACTGCCTTTCCACTGAGGCTAAGCAAGGACAGTGGCTTTACGACCCACTTTTTATATAAAACAGATTCTGCATTTTTTTTCCTGCCTTCCCATTTCCTGACTACATCTTTGTGCAAGAAAGCCTGTGAGCCTTTGAAGCCTCCACCCAAAACAAACATGAATCATTATAACTTGTAATCTTCTGCTTTTTGGCCACCCAGTGAGAATCTAACAGGACTGTTTGTTTGAAGGCCACCACAGGGTAATATTAGCAAGGGAAAAGAAAAGGAAGATGAGGTCCAAATATGATCATTACATAATATCTTTCTAATGAAATGCAAAGCTGCTTTAATCTAAACAATATGTTAAGATCTTTATTAATCAACTTCAAATAAAGGACAATATTCTTTAGTTCAGCTGAGTGAAACCAAAACAAGCAAAAAACCTTTTTAGTGTTTAGACAAGAATTCTAAAAATTACACATCTTTGAGATAAATGGGCAGTACTATCCTAAATGTTGAAACCTCTCCTGAACAGGCATTCCCTGGGGCCATATCAACCTGGGACTGACACGGTTGCTTCTAAGAACAGCCAAGTTGTGTTACTGAGAGCACACACTACACAGGATCAGCATGTTTATTCATTAATATTCATCATCCCACAGCTGTATTTCAAAATCATTTTTAAAAGAACAGACAGAAGCACACTGCTATGATAACAGCTAAATATTAATTATAATTATTAATCGCAAAGGAAGAGATACTGAAAATGCTCATGGTGAAGGATTCTCAAAAGAAACAGGAAGAAGCAGTAATCAAGACATACAGATACATCCATTTCATATTGGCAGCTTTGTTTTTCCCTTACGTTTATATGAAAGTCGCAAAGTACATTTCTGCCATTGCCCCCAAAAAACAGAGCAAAACCCACATAATGTCAGTCACAGCACACCTGAGAGAACACTGTTACATGAAACACCTGTGCAGGAATGAATGCTGTGGTCAAAGATGATCTTTGATCCACAGTGACAACCCTATGCTAGTGCCTTTAAGTGCGAGAAGAACTTTACCATGTATTAAATATATCATAGATTGCATGTTCTTTCCTGGAAGAAGGTTCTGGATGTCAAACAAGCCAAGGGGAGGAAATTGCCTACAGGTGTCCAGCAATGCCCTGACCGAAGGGGCCAAAGGGAGGACCCGGACTCTGGGGATCTGCTGCCACCAACAAAGAGGCATCTACCAAATGAGCCTGGGACCACTGGAGCATGCCAGCTCCAAATAGCATCTGGAAGGACAGTTCACTGTGGAGGGCACCCGGGTTTGCAACAAGGCAAACTGGTACAGTGTTTAACAGCCCCAGCTGCCATCAGCCCGTGCTATAGGCCACCTGGCAGAACTCGTTCTCCTTTAACAGTAACATTCAAAGAATTGTTTGAAAATAAATAAGTCTTGTCTACATCTCAAGCATAAACACATCTTGAACTATGTATTTCATGATGCTTAGGGGATTTTTGACAATTAATTTTTTTAAGCAGGTCATTGTACCATGCAGTAAGTAACACTTTGTGAGCAGACATACTAGGGAAACACTCCTGTCGTTCTTTCCCTGAGTCTGTCACTGCCATTCTCATGGCAGCAGGAACTGCTCTTGCTCTAAGACAGTGCTCCTCACAGCTCCCTAGGTAGCATATGGAAAGAGGAAAACTTTCCTAAAGGGAACATCTTGAATACACATTAACTGCTGAGAATTTAAGGAAGATGCACAACAAAATTACTGGTTTTATTAAAGCCAGGAAATACAGAATGTGCACACAGCAAGGAAATAAGGGCATAAACCATGTCCCTTTCTCACTGAATTTCCAATTTTTCAAATTCCCTACAAAGAATGAGGGATTCAGTGTGACCCACTTTGCTGCTGCCTCATCTTCCTTCCATCACAAGAATAGCTCAAGTGAAAATAATCCCTCCTCACTCCCTACATATTCTCTGTAAAGCAATACATCAGCTGAACAAGGCACATCACCTCAAGGAAGATATTTAAGATTTTTCTTTCCAAAACAATCTTTTTTGTTCTAGACTTACATGGCGCTAGATACTAGTTACAGAGAAAATTCTAATACGTTTAAATATATTTACATACACACCCCATGAATCAGACCTCCTGTGAGATTTTGGCTATTCAAAAGCATTCCTTCCCTTGCCAGTAACTGGAATGTAAAATGGTCCTCATCCCCTAAAAAAAATTTTATTGGGATATTTGTTTCAAATTCACCTAAAAAAAAACCCCACCTAAGTCGACCAACAAAACTAAAATAGCTAAACTACCATTTACAAATGTAATCTGGCTGTGGTCTAACATTTGTTATTTTTATTTGCAGAAGATCAAAATTACTTTTGGAGTAAAGCACTTCTTCAAGGGCCCTTGGTGCATGTTCAATTTATGAAAACTCAACACTGACAACATTAATATATTACTTTCTCTGCGATCCAGTTCTGCATTCCCCATAGAAAAGGACATTAACCTCTTAAAAAAGCAACCCACATTGGCTTGCTTGTAAGCAGATGAGACTGAAAATACTTCAAACCTGGAGGCTGGAACCAGCTGCTATCTTTTAGAAAAGCATTTGTTTCATCCTAACATCCTTGTTGATAAGACAAAAATAAATATTCTCACTATTTGAAAAGTATTCTCCTTTCCTGAGAATTAACCTTTTATTTGCAAGAAAGCACACTCCAATCTGAAGACATTACAATATAGTAATGGAAAAAAGTCACAAGACACCAACAAAATTAATGTGGATTAAATGTTCAGCTCATAAAAAGGTGGAATGTCTTTGGTATTTTCAAAAACCTTCTTGAAATAGGAGTTGGTCAGAATTTGGGTTTTGGGTTGCTTAACATTGTGATTTTGAAAAAGAAAAAAGAAAGGAAAAAACCCTCAAATGACAAATTGTCATTCTTGACACTCACAAAATGGTAAATTTTTCATAAGGTAAAACCATCCATCTTTTGTATCTCCATGCATGCACTCCATATATGGAATATTCCATGTATTTTGACGACCAGAAATGTTAATTTCTACACCAGAAGTCACCTAGCTAAAAATCCTAGGTGAGCAGGAAAAAGAATTAATCCAACATCCACATATATAAATCACCATTTATTTAAAAAAAAAAAAAAAAAAAAAAAAAAAAAAAAAAAAACACCAGGGAAAGAAGTAGCAATGACTCCTCCTGAAAGAGTTTCCAGGAACCACTTCTCCAGAGCTTTGATCTCCTTGGGAATCCTTCCTCCCACTCACCAATAAGTAGCAGGAGCACAGTAGACAGCACTTAGGGCAAGTGATGTGGAAGGAGGAAGGGGGGGCAGGGGGTGGAAATCAGTGTGGGTTTAGCTGCTTTTTGCATGATCTGCTCTGTGGCAAGAAGCCCAAGAGCAGCTGCCACAGCGTGTCAGCTCCCCACAGAGCTGAACTCATCTATGGGATTGTGGTTTGGGAATCTTCAGAGCAGGTCATTGGGAAAAGCCATTGCTAATGGAGTTCCAAAGCCCAGCCAGCAATGACATACAGCCTTAAGCAAAAACATCCTTTCCAACTAAAGCTGTGTTTGTGCTCCCGTTAAACACTTACATTTAGCAAGTCCCACACAAGAGCGTCCTAAAAAACAACACTAAATATTTATTTTGATTTAAATACAGTGCGACTCAGTTTTGGGGAGGTCTCATCACCTCCAGCTGGAATTCCCCACTGGCAGCCAGGTCAGGGATTGGCAATGGTAGCAGCTGAGCTATGAGAACTTGGATTTATTTCACTAATGGAAAGGAATGAAATGAGGAAGAGGAGGTTTTCCACACAGTCATTCTACATATCCAAGGAAAGAAAAGAGACAAAATCCCCACCCACTTCTTGTGCATGTAGTGGGCCAAAATTCTGAACTCAACCTTTTTGCATTTCAGACTTTGTGCACTTAATAGTATTGCTTTGACTGATTTTACATAGTGCTTTTATTATGCTATTTTATTATTCTCAGATAAATCTACACAATTGGCACAGAGCAAATATTGTCATCAAAGAAATGTACACTCAGATTTGAATGTTACACAGTGAAAAAACAGACACTGGGAAAAAGCTGGCACAGTTTTTGGTCAGTTTTATTTACAAACCACTCTGTCCCAGATGCAAGCCACATGCATCCTATTTCCAGTACTGTTGGTATATTCAGCTTACCCCTAAAATTACTAGGTTAAAATAAATATGGGATATTTGCTTTCCTAAAAAATAATCCACTTATTTAAGGCATGGATAACTTTTGCACACATGAGAAAAAGGAGATACTCACTAAGAAAGCACAAAAACTATTACATGCAACCTATCTTCTATTATACTGTTTCTCTCTTTTTGCTTTGATGCTTCAGCCTAGGAACTTCCCAAGAGTATTCCCTGGTCCTCAGGCAGGCTACTAGCTTTGAGTGTGAAAACTTGGTGGAAGATTCCTATAATGTACCAAAAGGCCACATACACATTGGAGATGCAAAGAATTTCATTGAAAAATGACAATTTCCATACGAGACAAATTCTATAGTTTTTTATGATTGGTGATTCCCAGCCCACTGATCTGTCCAGTTCTCTCTGCAGGGTTTCAACAGCTCCTGCCAGTCTTGTGTCATCTGCAGACTTGCTCAGCATCCCTTCTAGTCCTGTGTCCAAGTCATTCCTGAAGATATTGAAGAGCACAAAGCCCAGGATGGATGCCACTAGTGATAGGTTGCCTGTCTGATCTGACCCCACTCACTATTCATGAGACTATGTCCATAAACAAAGCCAGACAATGAGATAAACCTATTCAAGCATTGCTTTGGTAAAAAGCAAAAACTGGATAGAAAAGCTGACTGTCAAAAATTAGTGCATATGTCAATTTAGTGAGAATAATCAAATCAACAAAAGTACATGCAGTGGGGACTTGACAATCTCAGAATGGTAAGTTTTGAGAAACCAAGGAAATTACTAAGGTTGTCCTCAAACGCTTTAGTTCAAACATAGAAATATCTCATTTGAAAAAGGTAAATGTTATTCACACTTCTATTCCAAGCAGGAAAAAAAAAAAGGGTAAGGAAAGGTTGGAAGCTTGCCCAGATGAATAAACACTTCAAACAGGATATTGAGAGAAAGTCCAGACTCTACAAAATTGAGAGATTAATTAGGAAGACAACGATGTCTCAGGGCTACAGTGTTGAAACTCTAAAAGGGGACAGAGGCTCAGCCAAAGGGAAATCAGCGCAGGCTATGAAAAATGAACTTGCCACATGTACAAGTACAACTTCTGGAATTTCACTGTGGCTGCCAACTGCTTTGGGAGTGCTGGCAGGCAGGCACAGGGGCAGCACAACCAGGAGGGAGGGATTCCCTCCACACCTGCTCCCAGCCCAGAAAAATTTAGATTTACATCTACACAGACCACTACTTCAACTAAAGCAGCTCCTCTGGATGCACTTTTCTCTCTGGGTAAAGCCAAAGGCGAGTCCAGTGGGACTGGAGTGTCTCGCCGTGCTAGGCACTGAAGCAAACTGGAGGGCTGCAAATGCACAGACAGACAGTTTGGGAGGCGCAGAGGGAAGGAAGGGGGAAGACAAGCCCTGCCCAGCCGCTCCTGCCAGCACACAAACCACGCCAGCCGAGGCAGGCAAGCTGAAAGCCCCGACAGGTCACAGCGAGGCGACTGCCAGAGTGTCTCTGATGCTCACAGTGGGCTCTGGATACTCCTCCGAGCTAAACAATCTGCTGCATCTTCTCCCACGCATTTCCTGCCAAGCACGAGGCCACGGGGCCCAGAGAAAGTTACTCGAGACAGATTTTTCCACAAACAGAAGTCAGAACATTTCTTTTTCACAGAGCACTATGAAACAAGAGAAATAAAAATGCACTAGTAGCCCCTTTGGAGGAATAGCTTTTTCTGCTTTCACCTCTGTTTTATTCTAGTTACAATACCCATAATATTTCTCTGCACACTTTGCTCCCTTCATAACCAAACATGTTGAACAAAGCTAGGTTTAGAAATATGTTCGTTTTGTCCATCCATGTACAGAAATACATTCCATAGAAAATTTCAGCTTTACTGGCCTCTATAAATATGTACATATACACATATATATGTTAGGGAGTAGGGAGGGTGATGGTGTTCTGGTGTGAATCAATGTTAGGAACAATTCCTTTTTACTAACCAAACCATTCCTGAAATCCTTGTCCAGCAATAGGTGACAAAGAACACAATAGAAATCTGACTGCCTGCTGGTCCAAGAATATGATTTAAAAAAATAGATTATTGTTTTTGCTAAAAGAAGAGTACTTTTACCAGTGCTAGTTTGGTCAGGTCAACAGCCTCCAAAACAAAGATATATATTTGCATATTCACTACACATGACAACTCAAACTTTTCAAGAATTAAAAAGGAAGCTGTAGCTGAATTTGAGACCTAAGAAAACAGGAGAAATGCAATATTCTAATTGAAAACAAGAATACATCTCATTTCTTCAATGCATTTGAATGCTTCCATATGAATACAAAACTGGCATTGAAGTCCAGTGTTGCTGTGCCAGTCAGCTTTCCAGGTCTGACTTCTTGTTAAATCATATCTCATTTTATTCATTTCAGATTAGATTTGATATTCTCAGTTTTTCTTAGAATAACTTGGCAATCAGCCAATCAAAAGCATCTTGAAAGACAAGTAATTTGCAGAGCTTCATTCCTTCAGGCTCTAAGCACGTAACCTGCCATGACCAAGGTGCATGTGTAAAAATTACTGCAAAGTCACATCCGTGCATCAGCTGAGCCAACGTGACTGGTGCTGCCACAAAGCCTCCGACACACTCCACACCCTCCAGGCAGCGTGCTTTGAGACAGGCCACCAAGGTCAAGACATTCTTGCCCTCCCCAAGCCCGAGAAAAGAAGTAAATTCAAGAACTTGACATCCATATCAAAGCCATGCTACCTCCAGCTGAAATGGCCTCTGAGACACCAAAACCAAACACAACAAGCAGAGACTAGCAGAGAAAAGGGTGAACAATTTTTGAATCTACCTTGAATGGCACTCAGAAATAGACTGGGGGGGGGGGCAAAAAAAAAAAAAAAAACACCCACACAAACAAAAAAAAAACAAAAACAAAAAACGACAAAAACCAAAAAAACAAACAAACACCTAAAACAAAACCCCAACAAAACAAATAAGCAAATTTTAACCAAACAAAAACCCAAAACCCACCACACATACACTTGCAAATGAACAGCACATTTTCCAGTAGAATCAGCTCCTGTGGAAATCACAGTCAGTCACCCCAGATGGAACACTTTAATGCCATATCAAATGGCAGGAACTGACAAGTGTCACGGTTTGTAAGGAAGAAAAATCAGCTCAGAGGAAGGGCTAGAAAAACACAGTAATGGACCCTGTGCTTTTGAAGCATTTCACAGGATAATATTCCAAGCAGTGCACCTGTAGATGGAAAACTTTGCTGTATGGGAGGAGGAGAAAATGCACAACCATGAGAAGAAATAGGAAGAAAGTCACCATTTCTCTGCCTAACAATTTCCTATCATCCAGCCAGTATCAACTTAACCAAATGAAGTTCAGCTACCTGATTCTGAAAAACTCTAGTCCCACCTGGGATTCAAGAAAGACCAAGTGACTGCAAAACCAGCTGTTCTCGTGCCAAAAAACACAAAGGACAGGTGGCCAAGAGCCCCAGCCAGCCTTGGCTCTCTGCTGAGTACCACAGGCAAATTGCAAAGGTGGGTTTAACAGTTCTGGACTTTGCTACCTCAGCAAATGCCTCCTTCCCTAAACAGTCAAAATTAGGATCAGACACAGGAGAGCTTGCAAACAGATGAGCACAACCACAGAGCTGGAATCAGTGCAGACTTCTCCACACAGGGCACCAGTTCTGGACCTCTCTTCTAGGTTTGGTGCATGAAAAGAATGTATTTGTTAATGCCCCAAATAACTGCAAAGCTGATATTGATTCCTGGGTATTTCACTGGAAACCTGAGGGAAGGTTAATGGTTTCTGATGATTGTTGTTCCTTCTGCAGTTATTGATCTGAACATCCAGAAGGGGTAGTCAGCTTTATTTTTATTTTCTCATTCTCTTGCACTTCCTCTAAAAGCTAATGATGTACAACTTAACTACAAAAGGATATTTAACAAAATAGTTAAGTTCTGTGAAAAGAAGTCCTGCAGAAACACAGACAGAAGAACTAATACAGAAATGCTTCTTCAGGAGATTTTTCAGAATTCCCTCAAGTTAGATGAACAAAAAGTTTTCCTACTGTGATGAGCAGTTGTATTCTGCTCTCCCTGTAATTCTAGTTCATCAAAACTAAAAACTAGAAAAAAAGTTACAAAGTCTGTATATCAGCTCTGTACTAGTCCAGTGGTAGTAGGATTTAGTCATGAAACTTGTATAAAATCCAACAGAGAGGCAGATTAAAATTTTCCAAAGGCTCAAGCCTATGCATTTAAATTATTGAACTAGAACTAAGAGATATGATAAAGAGTCACATCTAAATAATCCTCAGATATTTCAGCCACCCTAGCAAATATTTTCTGTTTCTATAAATCTCCTCTCAGCACCTGTCAAGAGTACAACCACCAACATGGGGGAATAAATACATTCAGCAGGCACAGATTTCCAATAAATCCAGCAAATTTGGGAGCTCACTAATTCCACTCTACAAGCAAGAAAAAAATTTACTAAAAACCTTAATCTCCCATGCCCTGATACAGCACTTCACAGTTCCAAATCACACTGAATTTCCCCCAGCTGTCAGCACAGAGCTCAGCAGGGGGGTCAGCAGGACTTACAGGGCACAGCATTCACTGCACTGCAGGTTAACCTTGAAAAACAAGCAAGTCATAGTGGAGAAGGAAAGGAAGCAACACATCCAACCAGAGAAGCCACACATTTGAGTCAATCTGTCTTGGTTTTCCCCTCCTAGCTATCCTTTTAACATAGTCTTTTTTCCTGGGTTGCATCTTTCACGCTGTGGGGGGGGGGGGCTTTTTTCTTTGCTTTCTCCGCTATGTACTTATTTATTCTGCTGGCATCAAAACTCATGCTGAAAGACCCATCACTGTCTACTGCAGGAAGGAGAGCAGCCCATTGCCTTTTTCCTGCTCCCCTAACTGGCAGCCCTGTCTGCTGTTCCATCCCCTGCCTTCCACCCACCAGGTCCTGCTCCCCAAGGCACCAACCCACTGAAGCAGCAGCAGAAACACGGAGCTGGTTTTTCCTCCTGGGTTGCTTTTCCACACCTTTCACACCACAAGGTGGCCAGAAGAGGACAGGAGGAGTGCCAGGCAAAGGAAGCCTGCAGCCAGGAGTAGGAAGGGATAAAATGGAATCCCATCAGTGGCAAGATATAAAACTGCTCAACACACAGTGTAAAGCCCTGGGGCTTCAGGGAAAAATATGGCAGCAACTTGAATAATTTTCACTGAAAACAGCTCCAAAACACAAACAAATAAAATTTAAAACATCAACATCTCACAGCCCCTCACAATACCCCACATACCAAAAAAAAACCCCAAAACAAAACAAAGAAGAAACACCCAAAAGAAAAAAAACCACTGACAGGGAGAAATCCTAAGCGTGTTCCCTGGGCCGCTTGTGGCTCACAGATGCCACATCAGCTTCTCAACCCCACAGTCCTCCCCTCCATAGCACTTTATAGAATAGCACCAGGATTAACTCAGCCAGAGAAAAACACTATGGTTTATCAGGTCAGGACACTCCCTAGGAAGAAGACAAGATGATTTCCACTGCCCAACTGCTTATGGCTTTTAATCCTATGATAGTTAAATGCAAAAATAAACAAACTAATGTGAGGGTAGGAACAAAGCCCTTGGGATGAGTATTTCCTCACTGCATGTCTGGGCTAAATGTAAAACTGGCACCCTGGCAGCTTCACATCCACCTCACAACCAGCCACTGGGACCATGAACCCCATGTGGTGGGAAACAAGTCTCGTTCAAAGTTCTGCCACATGATTGGGCCACAGGATGTTAAAAAGAGATAAAGATGAAGGCAGGCATTGCCGTGATATTACTCAGTGTGTTACTTGTTCCATCAGTCGCCCATCAGACAGCAAATACTAGAAATCTAGTAATTTCTAGAAAACAAGAAATACTAGTTGAGAACACTAACATCTTGTCCTCAAATTTTTAAAAAAACAAACTCAGTGTGCAAGTATATATAAAAACCCACACTTCTTTAAGGAGTTCAGGTTTTTCATCATTTTGATTGCATAATTTTACTGTAATGACACACACCAGCACCCAAAATAAAAGAATTACTACAAAATCAAGATGAAAACAGCCTATAACTCTGGTTGAGATGATTGTATACATTAATTATGATCCCTCAGACTGAAACATTCAGTGAGAATTTGGCATCAGCTTTCCTAGTGCATCTCATTTATAAGCTTTGACAGGCCAAGTTTTGTGAGGGATTTGTTGAAAATTTACTCTTTTAATGTTCCTTCCAGCTGACAACATGGCTACATGAATGAATTCTCTCACATTTATGGGACATACTTCACTCTTACAGGAGGAAGACACAGGGGAATAAGTCAATAGGAGCATCAGCTGGCTTCCTCTGGGAATTCCCAACTGCTCTCCAGAATTTCTCATGGAGATGTCAGAAGTTTACAATTCATGATACATGGCAGAGAAGGACACAAAAAGCCAACCTCTTTTCACTTTTGTATGCTAAACACAGGGCAAATGAAACCGGAGCCTCAGACGAAATACTATGCCTAAAAATATTTTCATGCCTCGTGAAGAACATCTCCAGGAAATCTTATGCTCTACAAACTGACAATATCTCACTAGTAATACAGCCTTTTCCATACTGTTGTTAACAGGAGATCACAGAAATTTAGTAAACTGTATGCATATTAAGATTTGTATACCATTGCTTTACTGTCGTTAAAATTGCTGGAAAGAGTGGCTGGAGTCTTGCTGTTGAAATACCACATAATATTGGTCTATGCAAAAAACCAAAACAACAAAAAAAACCACCAAAAAAACCCACAAAAAAAACCCCAAAAAAACCACCCAAAAACTATTGCCATGAAGTATCACCCAAACCCAGATACAGAGCTGGCCTGAGAAAATTCTTTGCCAGAATTCTACCATTTCTAGAAAAATATTGGCATTAATGTTCAAGCATCATTAAAGCAGAACTCACCAGAACAGCACCCATTGGGTGCCGAGGGAATAAGCAACGCAAATTCTAATCTGGGGGTTGACTTTCAGACCTTCAATACGAAAATATGTAGCACAGCAAATATTAGGAGGAAAGATACCAAGGAAGAAAAAGGAAATATTAGCACCATTTTACAAGTGAAGAATTAGTCACAAAAAGTTGCAAGAAAGGATGAAAGCCTCAAAACATACTCCAAAATGTGCATAAGAAATGGGGAAAAAATGTAGAAGGAAATGGACAGAAGCAATTTTTAAAATATGAATCTCCTACTTTTGAAGAGCTCTCTTGCATATGTCAGCTATCAAAACAAATTTAGTGCAACAGAGAAAAATGTCATCAAGCTGAGCTAATTATCCCTACCTGTAACATCCCATGGATAAATTCTCTGTTACTGCCTACAAAATAGCATAAATTAAACAAGAAAAGCACTGCTATGGTAAGCATTACTACACTACATTTAGTGCTACACTAAACTCCAAGGTGGTTCAAAGAGGGAGGAAAAATAACAGCTGAAGTAGATTTTTTTCATCCATACAGATTTCAATACATTGCCTATAGGTACTGTGCATCACAGAATCAGTAAAAGGGGCACTGCAACCAAAGCTTGCTTAAAAAGAAACGCTGTTTTTGCCAAAGCACTGGACCATTCCAGAGGTTTCAGCCTTTTCCCTCCCTCCACTGGTCTTCAGATTCTTCCAAGTAAAGCAAATCTCAAGCCTCATTAACAGTAACTCTTCTGACCATGTTTTTTTGCTATTAGTCTATATTAACTTTAGAAAAATTGTTGGCAGTTCCTTCTCTTTTCTGAAGCAGCTTTGAATGCAGCACAGGTCTCCAAGAAGATAAGCTGCTTTATCTCACTTTTACAGGCACTGAAAAGAATAAAGACAAAAAAGCTGACAGGACATATCTGGGTAAATTATGTACACTCCCATCACACAGCACTTGGAAGCATGGCAGAATCTGGCCACGGAAACACGCATCAGTACTCCATTTAACACCATTGAAACACCTTTCCTTAAGGAAAAAAAAAAGGAAGAAGAAGAGACAGCGTACAACGATAACACTGAATATTACAAGCTGCATAATCTTACCACTGTCACAGTCAACACAGATATTAAACACTGCACATTCATATGCAGGGGGACTCCATTTACTGTGTAATTTGTCCTTTTGCCTAGAGATTCAAAGCTTCACTAAAAAATAAATGAAGAGTAATGACTTCTTGTGAACTTTCCCTAATTTGTAGCCAGTTAATTTCCTCCCTCCTCCTGGTGAAAGTCTGTTGTATGCCACACATCCTGCTTCAGGCTATCCCTGAGATGGGAAAATCGTGATTCCTTTCTTCCTATTACAGAGTTTAAAATACCAGGAAATACATCCGTTATGATTTTTTTAAGAGTAAAACAAATATTGAAGACATTAGCAGAGTGCTGGAAGAAAATTCCCAAGAGTATAATCACACACGTGCAGAAAGAAACACTTAAAACTGCATTAACAGTTACAATACATTCAAGTTTATCAGGAAACAGTGATAGAATTAACAGGCAGCTGAACAGCATCACCAAAAAAAAAAGTCAACAATTCAACACGAAGAAAGAGGGCACAAAGAAAATACCCTTCCAGTCAATTTTTTTTGTTGCCTGCATAAGGCAGGAATGCTGTAGTCCCAAGGGAGACCTGACTCCATTTTCCCTCTTCCATCCTTCCCTTGGGGGCAGGGAGAGTTCCTCATTAAAACACAATCCTACAAAAGGTCTTTAAAGGCTTTCCAATGTAAAAGTAGCTTTTAAAAACTACCCTAAAAATCAGGACAGTGTGTTAGCCATAGCCTCATATGTGCAACTTCTTCATAGTTACTCAAAAAATATCAGTTTTTCACAAGCCCACTGAGCAAAACCAGAACAATTAGGAATTTAAGAGCCACAACCTCAGCCAGAGAAGTTTGGACAAAGAAGGCAGAACAGTGGTTCATGTTTCAACTTCTTCATACAGAGCCTCTCGCTGGGGAGATTCCCAAAGTATTTTACAAGAAAACTATCAGTACCAACCCCATTCACCACTGAAACCCGGTCCTTGGCACCAAGAATCAGAAGCTTCTCAGCAGGGCAGGGGAATGGAAGTTCAGGACAAGAAGCAAGATGGCTACAGCATCCCACAGGTGAGAGCCAAAGGAGAGATCAGGGGAGCAGCACTCCTTTGTCACACTGGGACTGGCACCACCAGATGAGATTCGAGCAGAATAACTGCTGCTGGCACCTTCTAGGAATCTTTTATTGACACTCTCCTTTCCAGGCTCACCATCCTGTTGGACAGCATGCTGTCAACTCCACCTTGTCAGGTGGGAATACTACACCGAGTGCTCCCAAGAACCCCAGTGTACAGACAGGGCAAGCACCACTGCCTGCCCCAGAGAGCCAGCAAAACAAGGCAGGAAGGGGAGAAGCATCATCCCCTCTGCTCCATAAGGGAACAGAGAAGAGCAGGAGATTGAGACAAACAGGAAGTTTATAGCAGTAAAACCAGATCTTCTGCCTTAACCACAAAACTGTTCTTTCTGCCTCCGGCATAACTGTCTAGCAATTTGTGACCGCACAAGGTGTCTCAGAGAGGGCTGAGGAGCATTTATAACCCTGCTTTCTAAATGAGCTATGCTCTAGCTGCTTTAACCCCTTCTAGCCACTCCCTTTAATATTTAGCTCATATCTGACTGTGGTCTTTGGTGGCAGAATAGGCCACATTGCACATCACATACTTGAGGCCTCAGCTTTGGTCCTGTGAAGCACTCCAGATACAGAAGGGTCCTTCTGGTCACTCTAGAGTGAGAGCTATTCCCATGTGGGAAACCCACAGGCACACCACACACTGCAGTGCCCTGTGTTTTTAACATGCACTTACTTCAACAGCTGCAGTGGTTTAGGCTTTAATATCCCTCCCACCTTCCTCGCCTGTTCCCCCTTGCCAGAGCAGCAGCCAGGCCCTGGAATCAGCTGCTTCACCATTCCCAGCTGCTCCTCCAGCTCAAGGCACTGGACACTGCACTGAAGCAGTTCAAATGCATTACCAAGCCCTGGGTGCTCTCAGTGACCCTGGCAGAGGGGTATAATGACCAGCAACACCTAAATCAGCATTAGTTGGTTGACATTCCCAGGCATGATGCCATCACCCAAGGCACTGTGTCAGGTCGCAGCAGAAGGACAGCTTCACCGAAGAGAAATGCAGCAAAATGTGATGGTTAGCTGTTGATTCTCTTCACAGCTCTCACTGTATACAACCAACAGCTATTTAGGAAGTCACTTCCACCAGTAAATTAAAAAGCAAACTAACAAACAAACCCACCTCAACTCTGCAATACATGTCATATTTTTAGTGTATGTTGACATTGCCACCTTGTTAAACACATCTAAATACATTCTTTCAGTTGCTTCCCAAGTCTGGAGTACACAAAAAAAATCACCTGTTACTGTTTTAAGAGAGGAATGCACCAAACCAACATTTACTCTACTGCAATGACTAAATACATACAATTACTTGTTAGGAAAAAGTGCTCAGATAAGTAGCACAGACACTGAAATGCACTCATCACATATTGGTTACCGAGGTCACTACTGACTAAACTTCTTGTTCAGACAATTTCATTTTTGGTGTGTTGTGAGGTTTTGGTTAAACCCAGACTTGCTGTCTAATTTCCCAAGTGGGTAAAATTATAAAGTGAATAGGTAATAGACGTATGGCCATTTTTAACAATTAACATTTACCTCAAAATAATCTCAGGTAAAAATTCCTAAACACTACATTAAGTTAATACACAGAAACCCAAGTGGACAAACAAGTTGTAAACACACATCACTGAACACAGAAGAACAACCATCCCTTCCTTTGTCATTACAACAGCATTAACTCAGAGTCAAGACTCTTCCTTTGATCCCCACACTGCACATTGCACATGCTGTGCAATAAGGATATTCCAACTTTGCATTGGTTTTTTTTTCTATCTTATTGTAGGTCTAATGTGTCCCTCTACTAATGACAATAATTACTCAGCAGTATTCAAATCAGCTGTAACAGAAGAGTAATTTTTTTCCTTACCTAATCACAGTTTTATATTAAAGGTTTAGCTATTCCTTTGCTAATGCTGCATTATTTTTATTTAAACCAAGGTCATCAACAGAAAACTGATTTGCTATTAGAGGAAATGGACTGACCACTAACTTCTGCAGTCTAAATAGCTTAAGCAAAAAAACCCCACCAGTCTTATTTGTCTGTTCTATATTTACATCATAAACAACATTAACATACATAAGCTGATTCCAGGACTGTGATTAAATTTGACCAGCAGGGTCATAGTCATGCCCTTTTATTCTAAGGAAAGTGAAAGGAATTCAGGATCTGTGCTACTACAAAAGGATGACAAAGCTTTTATCAAGTTTGAGAGTTCCTGAGAAAGCACCATTTACTCAAATCACTGTGGGTGACACTTCCAAATCCTGTTCAATTGGAAATAAAGGCCTCTGGTACTTTAATTAAACAACAGCTTGGAGTTACAGGTACATCAACCTTTCCATGTTTTTTTGTTCCATTAATTTTTCACTCCTGTGGTCCTGAGAATTCACCCATTCCAACCCAACACACCTTAGTTACTGCCAATGGGGGCAAAACAAAAAACAAACAGAAAACCAAGCAAAGCTACAACCACAGCATCTAACATGGTGTTTAGAGAAAGAACACAAATCAGAGAAGAGCTGCCAACCATCCTATACACCAGAATGAATGGGCAGAGGGCTGGGGTGCAGGGCTGAGAAGGGAAGAAATTAAAAAAACCACACAAAAAATGCAAACAATAAAACAAACGGAACAACAAAACCAAAACAAGCCAACACATGCACATAACCCATCAAACACCACCTGCTGCTGCTTTGCAGAGGAAGGGCAGAGGAAAGGAGAAGCCTTTGATACACTGCTCCACCCTCAGATTTCTGGATGCTGTTGTGCAGCTGCTGGACATCACATCTGGCAGCAATATTCTGAAATATTCTAACACACACCACCCAGCTTTGTCTCTCCTTGTTAGTGAGCACACTCAACTCATCATGAAAGCGTCAACAGAACAGCAAAGGGCCTGTGTCGATGTGGAAAGGTGCTGGCACAAGAGAAGGAACATTGGTAAGAACAGAAGAAACATTTGGAGACCCAAGTCCAAAAACCAACCTTTCCCCTCAGTCTAAGCCATGTGAACAGCATTCATCGCATCAGTGTGAAACCTTGAACCTTATTTCATTACAGTTCCTGACAACCCTCGCAATGTCCTGGCAACAAGGATAAGCTTCTCCTGTCTCCAGCTTGCCAGGAAATGAGATGCCACTGGGGTTGCTATTGTGTGGGACAGAGCAAAAGCATCAGAAGCTCCATAGGAAGCCCCACAAAGCCCATGTCAGCAGACTCAGGATATATACTCCACTGGTTCCCTGACTCCCTCAAGAGTCCCAGTCTTAGCTTTCAGGGATTTTCAGAGGTTTGGCTCTAAATACACCAAAATCTTCCCCCCATTCAGAGGTCACATAGCTGCATTTTCCCCAGGAGTACCTATCACCATAATGACTGTTAATCCACTATTGGTAAGAACGATCAACCAATCTTAGAATCAGCTCATACTCCCCCACAGCAATATGGAAAAATTCACACACAGGCAGCATACCTTGCACATACTATCACCTTGATCCATTAAATGAAATTGTTTAAGTTGTCATTATAGCCTCAGATAACATTCCTTTTCATAGACACTCTGATCCTCCTTATGAGGGAAAGTAAATGTTTCCCAGTATCTCAGTAGGCTGTTAGTAGCACCTTTTCCATAAATGACTATTTGCCAGAAACTGAAAAAACCATTAAATCCTATATTTCCCCTTCCAGAAGACCTATGTGAATGGCAGAGGACCCTTGGAGGTCCTGAAATTTTTGAGGAGACCCACCTGTTTAAAATTGCTTTGCAGACTTAACAACCACAAACATCCATTAGAAAATCCAACTAGCTTGGACTAAGCAAAGTGTTTCTTAAATAACTTCAAGAATGTTGCTGTCTTTAAATTCCCAAAAGTCTACTCAGAAGCTTAGTGCACAGTGAAAACAACTCCTGTAAATCATGCAGGTAGTATTAAATAATAAAAGAAATGCAGTTTCTTTTCAAAAATCACCATGCTAAGCTTTCCAATTGAAAATTGAATTGAGAAAATAAGGTTCTTTACAGTTCTACAGAGTGTGTGGAAAATCAGTTCAAAACCAAGCATGTTCAGTCAACTTAATACTAATTACATTTTTCCCTGTCAACACACTGGCATTGTATTTCAGTGTGCCAAAGATGCAATGATTGCAAACTTCCAGAGATGGAAGAGACTAACATTGTTAACTTCTCATTAGCACAGCATACTGCTTTATTACAGTTCCTGTTTTATTTCTCCCTAAGACACCTACCCCTACCAGCCAGTGCAGTTCTGTACCGAAGTACCAGTGGGACCTACATGAGGCAGATTTTGCCCCATGAAGTAGTCTGTCTCACAATGGAGGCTTTGAGTACAAACAGCTCTTTTAGTCCAAGCACAGAAATCTGAGGCTATGATAAAACACTTGCCAGGGCAGAAAAAAATATTTGACTAATTCTTTTCTGCTTGATAAATGAAGAGAAATAAGAATTATGCTTCCAAGAATAACATTTCATCATAAAGCCAAGGCAAATGCTGCAACTCAGGAGGCTTGTTCCCTCTCTTCTAACAATGATAAGCTGCATTTGACAGCCAAAGTACTTCAGTATCACTCGAGTTATTATATTTGCAGGATTACATCATGAGATAGGCATCACAAAGTGCTTTTTTTTTCCCTTCACAGCTATAATTGTCCTCTAGTTCTAACAGGTAATGCTGAAAATGATCAGAGGTTTAATTCTAATTTAAATTTGAATTTGTTTGTTAGACTATGTTAAGAAATCAGACAGTTACATAACAAGCAAGTACCAACCCAAAGCATTCAATACCCATAAGGACATTCAGTAAACAGCACCCCACATGTCCTGCACTGTGCCACAGACACTTAGCAATGCTCAAACACTGCAAGCCCTCGAGAGCTAATATTTTTCCTAGAAGACATTTTAACTACTTCATAGTCCTATAAACCTCATGGTTTTGGACCTGTTAAAAGAAAAATCTCTCAATTCTGAACTCAAACGCCAGTCAGTGGATTTCTGTGGCCAGACTAAGGACACAAAAGGGCATGTGCTCTACAGCAATTTACTTGGAGAAGACTAATCAGTTATAAAAGGATGAAGGAAAGGTCTCAGATGAGCCCAAATTAATCCAGAACAGGGCTAAACTGCACTCAGACCAAGAGAGCTTGACTTACTGCATCTTTACTGAAGTATAAAAATAATGGAAGAAGTTAGATGTTAGAACAATGTGTTCAAGTTAATTCCTTCAAAAACACAGAAAAATTGTACTTTTAACATTAAAAAGTCAGTGTCATCATCTTCATTACCAATCACCAGTCTAAGGATTATAAAACAAGTCTTTTCAGGCTGAACTTTGACACAAGTTCTCAACATGAGATAGCACCCCTATCTTTGAAAGGATAGTGAGGTTGGGCAAGAGTGAGGAGGAACGTGTTGTCAACACAATGTTCACTTTAAAGCCTTTAATTTACCCTTTCCAAAGAAAATATAAGCATTTACATTAAATTAGTGCTGCTTGATTTTTACATGTTTTCATAAGTGTGTTTATGATGTGTGGGTCCTTGGCATTTTTGTTTTTAAACAAAAGGTACATAATCCATGGGGAGCAGAGCAGAATTTTTCCTAAAATGCTGAACATGCAGAAGGTAACTACTTTTTCAGCCTTCTGCACGATTAATCTGTTTCACTGCTTTCTTGACACTTGCATTTGCCTCCTGATACACTATAGCACAGGACAACTCTTTCACACTGTCCCAGTGCAGCTAATCCCAAACCAAGGCTCGGGACCCCCGAGCAGGGTCACAGCAGCTGTGACTGGGGTCAGGAGTACAGCAGAAGGGCACTTGATTTTTTTGGTATCTGGACTCCCTAACCCAGCAAAAAGCAAAGCTCGTAACTGGAGGGCTTTGAAACAGCTGGCGTAAAAGTATTGAAGGAAGGCTTTGCGTGACTGTCTTACCTGATATCAAAGCAAGAGAAATGTTTAAGTGGTTATTAATAATGAATATTTGGTGCTTTATCTGCATTACTGCAGCAGCAATGGTGTTAAATTTTAAACTACTCAACTCTGTAATGAACTTTAAAAAGTCAGAAGTAAAACACATTATATCCACCATCACAGAAGAGAAGCCAGCTGGCAACTGCTAAAATTCACTGAGAGGAGCTCCAGAAAGCTCACAATCTAGTAATTTCAAATAAAAAGAAGTGGCTTTTAATTTAAATATTGTAACTCAAAGCCAAAGGAGTATTCCAAGTGAGTCACTGTTACAGTGTGACAAAAATCTCCATAAAGTCTAGAAACAACACACTTTGGTGGAGAGTTCATCCAAACTAGAGAAGACATTTCCATCTCTATTGCTCTTCTCTATTTTCAGGCCACTCAGGAGGCCCCCCGGTGACACCTGCATTACATCAGGCTGCCCACTGGACACAGAGGAGCAGAGCAACACTCCTGATACTGGGCACTAAATGTTTGGCACCCTGCACATGCCAGGAGTTTTATTTCAGGTCAGCATCACTACATGCCCATGACAGAGCAGGGATTGAGAGGTCAGAAGTGCTGAAAGTACCCTCTGGATGCAAGTCTCCTGGCTTGATGTTATCCAGAATGGATCCAAATCATGCTCTCAAGTCTGCCCCACAGCACGGGCCAATGCAAACATCATCAGCCCCAGCTCCCAGTGCCCTAACTCCAAAACTGAGCCCTTGAACCAGACCAAAATCTCAGCAATGAAATCAATAACTAACTTGTAACTTCAGCTGGAAAGCCCTTTGGATCACTGTGGGATAAATCAAAGATACTTCGATGAACTGAAAAAACAGCACCCATTTTAGGCAAACAAAAACTTTAGTAAGCCAAGTAAAATGGAATACATAAATCCATATCCTTTCTCCCCATCTTCCCTCAAACAGTGCTGGGAATTACTTTCCTACTATGGAAACTACACTTCATGCTAAAATCCACTAGCATATGATCAGTGGGGGTTGCTGAAAAACGGAAAGAAAAGCCTATGCCTTCTGTCACATGTTCTTAAATAAAATATGTTCACACTTAGAATTTAAGGATGCTAAAAAAAAGTTGGTAAAAGCCTGAGCAAACTATTGGGAGCTGGTCTAAATTTTCACTCTGCCTTCATTTTCCACATTTAGAAGCTGCAGCCTACGCAATACTTTTTGCTTTGGGGCTAAGAAGAATATATGACTTTTTTCCTTCTGAACTAGAAATCACATATTATAGACATATATTTATTTCTATGAAGTCATAATTGCCCCTTACTGTGCAACGTGGCTACAGAAAAATTTAACAAAAAAGTTTAACAGCTTTTTTTGAGACCTCCAGAAAGATGATTCCTCCCAACACTCAAACTCAAATTTTTAAATAACAGTGACAAGTTGTCCCCTATTCTCCCAGTCAGTTAGGCACACTGACCCAATACCAGGACATCAGGGGTATTTAGCAGTTACTTTAGTGAGAAAGAATATGCTTCCTTCAGTAACTAAACCAAAAATGGAAGTGTTCCTTTATGGTACTGAGGGGAAAAAAAAAGAATCTGTAATAAATCAGTGTCTTTTTCAATCAGTAAGATATGGAAAATATAGAACTAGTAGACTGGGTTAAGAGCAGGATGGCCATACACAAAGTTCCCACAAGACACATCATACCCATAAGTCAAACTACTTTTCCCTGAACACAACAAAAACTCAAGATGCTTTAAAATTGGTTATATAAAAATTGCCACAGAACAAAGGTTTCTGGAGAGGAAACAAGGCTAACACCCTGGTGCCTGCAATTCACAGACACACAGTATGCATTCAGACTCTCAGTCACAAAACACCACAAAAATCAAACCCAAAGTTACTCATTTGACTTTAGAGTGATACATGCCAATTTGGAAACCCTTGACTTCTACTTCTCAAGGTAGGAAATCTTGGTTATTCTGCAGAGTCACAGAGGCAACTTACAAATAACAGGTAACTGCAAACCAATCAAGTTTCATTTGCAGGGCTGCAGGTGTGGAGTGCAACAACCAGCTGAGGTATGAGCTGCCTTAGCCATCTCAGTCATTAAAATTCACCATGTTCCAAAGCATCTTTCAAAGTCTGTACAACTGTCAAAACACAATTTACCTTTCTCTGACTTGCCAAAGTATGTAGGTTTCCTCTGCTAATTTATACAAAACAGTGAGCTGTCAATATGAAAAGGCTGCAAAACACCACAGTTAAGATACGGAAACACCATCAAATATTTGGAAGTTAAAGACATATCTTACACACATTGAAACTGGAGCATCAACAGTTTGGCAAAAGAGAATAGAAAAACAAAAGAATGTTGGGGGGGAGGGAAAAAGAATATATGTAATAATCTGTGAAGGTCTTTCTACCACAGGTCCAGCCTACCACAGGAGTGAGTACTTATTTTGTGCTGAACACCATTATTTTTCAATATAGTTTTGCACCAATTGATTTTGCAAGGGTAGCAGAGATATTTTATAGGCAGAAATAAGGGAAAATGGAACATAAAAGAATTCAGATGACACTGGTGATGCGCTCATTCCAGAAATCAAGAGCAGGGGTAGGAAATAAGCTGAATAAAGCACAGCCAAGTCTCAAAGCAAAAGCAAATGCCACCCATACTATTTCTGCTCACCAGGTGAAAAGTTCAGATCCCAGTCTGCAGCAAGGGACACAGAACCTCTATGGGAACATAACATGCTCAGGCAGGCTCAGCTCTAACCTTTGCATCTGCAGAACCCTTTCAAAACACATTTAGTGTACATTAAAAAAAAAAAAAAACTATGATCCAAAATGATACAAGTCCTAATGAACTCATCTTCAGAGCAAAAGAGAAGAATCAGAACTGAAGACTTAGTCCCCACTTCTGACCTGTATTATATAAACCTACAGGCCTATTCACTCCTTCACATGAGACTGAAGGGTTTCTTAGCTCAGAAACTTAGCACCTTAAGTTCACACCTCATCTTGCCTCCTCATTTCTCAGACATCCAGTCCTCCTCCTCCATTACCTTAACATTTTATTGCATAGTCTCTAATAAACACATAGAAGGTAAAAGGTGTTTCATGTCTCATGAAAATTTTGGGGGTTTTTTCCAGAAGAAAAAGGTGACATTCTTATTTTACAGCAACCATTCTAGCAGCTGACTTTTTAAAAAAAAATGGGTCAAAAAGCAAGCTGGGTAGCAGCAAAGTAGTGGCATAATCAACCTGATCTTATTCTGCCTGCTATTTGTTCTTCTCCATCTGCTACAATACATGGCTTTATTTACCTACTAAGTGCAATGATCAGTTTAAAGATGCACTTGCATCATATGAAAAGAAATACATTCCCTACTTTTTTTAAGAGAATTTTCAGTTGAACAAACAATCATAGCTTAAAACATCTCCACCTCAGTCTTCAGGCCTTTCTGAAGTAATTAGAATAAACAAGTACTCTAAAACAAATACTAATTCTTGGGATAATACAGCCTACTTCACCTTAGAGAATATGCTGAGTTGGAAGGGACCCACAAGGGTCATCAAAGTCCAACTCCTGGCCCTACACTGGACACCCCAAGTATCACACCATGTGCCCAAGTGTGTTGTCTGAGTGTTTCTTGAACTCTGGCAGGGTTGGTGCTGTGACCACTTTCCCAGGGAGCTTGTTCAGTGACAAACCACCCTCAGGGTGAAAAAACTTTTCCTGATGTCTCCTCCTGACTCAGCCTCATGCCATTTCCTTGAGTTCTGTCATTGGTCACGAGCATGATGAGATCAGTACCTGCCCCTCTGCTTCCCCCCGGGAGGATGTTGAAGACCACAATGAAGTATCCCCTCAGTCTCCTCTCCTCCAGGCTGGACAGACCAAGTGACCTCAGCCACGCCTCATAAGGCTTCCCATCCAGACCCATCACCACCCTCACAGCCCTTCTTTGGACACTCTCCACTAGCATCATGTCTTTTTTACACTGTCTTTATACAGGGTTCTGTTTTACCACCACCCCTTAAGTCCTTTTACTGGATTTTTAAATATAAAAAATACAAAAAGGTTGTTCCACAGAACACTATTGGTTACCCTCTAATGCTATGAGGAGCACTGCTGCTGGGGATGAACTGGAACCATTGTTGAGTCCCTGTAACAAATACTTTTCACACCTTTGACAAAATAGTTCACAAATGCCTCTGAAGAGATATAGAATATAAATATTCTGATCGTATTTTCAAATGAGAGTTGTAAAACTGTATGCCATCCACTCAAATGACCAGGAGCAGAACAGACAGGTCTTCTAGATAGAAAACCAGTGTTTTGATCTCTAGTTCTAGCTTAGGACAGAACTTTAACAGTGTCATAAATATCCACCACACAAGTGCCTCACAGAAACAACTGTGTAAATCATGGAACTGTGCTGCTGCCACACTGCAGACTTCTGCCAGCCCTCCCTGAGCCTCAAACTGAGACATTCTCTTCCTGAAGAGGTGCAGAAAGAGAGCAGCACTCAAAAGAACAAAGGACCACAAACCCCATGGCTGTTCTGAGTCAGAGAAAGTGAATGGTTAAGAAACGCATTGTGTCACCCCATCCCATCCGGAGATGGGCTGCAGGTACAGCTGCCTTGGCAGAACTGGGCCACTGTGGCACCCTGCAGCTCAGGGGGCAGCAAGGCTTTATGCTGGGTTGGGATTTCTGAGGGCACTGCTTCGTGGCAAGCTCTTTCCTGGGCCTTGTAACATACAAGAGACAGAAGCAAACTAAAGGGAAAAAATAAACAAACAAAAGACCAAAACATACACAGGAAAAAGTTAAAATAAGCACTAATTTTGATGAGGTTTTTGCATTATTCTTTGTGTCTTGGTTGGTTTTGGGGAGGCACTAACAGGAGTGCTGTAACAAGCACAGATCTGTGTGTGAGTGCAGTAGAGTATCTGCAGAGAACTGGACTCTGCGAGAAGCCCCTCTGCACAAACACAACATAGCCTTTCCTGGCAAGCTCCAAAGCAGTTACAAATGCAGCAACAATGCAGCATTTAGAAGCCAAAGAAAAGCAGAAATAAAGTGGAAACACATTACAGATTTGAGGTACATAAAGCTAAGTTTACATATCTGAAAAAAATCAGTGTCAGAATTCCTAGAAATACACTAAAATAATAGGATAGGAGCGACTGAAATAATGTCATATGAATTACCATTGTCAGCTGGAAGGAAAAAACCCAAAGAATGAAACCACCAACTCATTCTTTGATATCCTTAAAAATTAACAAGGGGCTGATCAGTCAGTCACAAACTATTAGCCCATGCTGGATTCTGTACCCTTTCAGGAAGCTGCACCACCAGGAAAATGCACCATTACAATTTTTGCTCTTCTCCACAGGGAAATGAAAAATAAATCTCTCCTGAAAATAATACACAGACAATGCAAGATTGAATGTCCAGGTACTGTTTCAAAACCACAAAATATTCTTGAAGTCCGGTGGCTTTTATATTGACAATTTGAAAGCATTATTAATTAAAAGTTGCAACAATCCTTTTTTGACTCTGGCAGAGAGGTGAGAAGCTTATCCAGGCAAGACATTAAATAAATGTACACAAACTCCTACAAACACTCAAACAACATGAAGGCTACTGAAGAGATGGAATAAATCACTAACAAAGAGGCAAAATGCAGAGTTTTCTATTTTGGCCTATTCTATGGAGCAAGCTTGAACCCCAAGTTGAATATTCAGTTGAATATTAAGCCTGTGGCACCTTCCCCCCTCCAGGGGCTAACAGATACACAGAGTAGACACCAGGAAACAAGACTGAGCAAGTTTCCTCTGACATAGACATGCTATTTCACCTCTTGTGGCCAAACTACAGCTTGTGATCCCTCTACAAAGGTAAGAACATAAGTGTTTTAGAATACATACACAAATATTTTTCAGGCATATAAAGGAGGCATCACTCCCAGGAAAGCAGACTCCAGGAACATCTTCCCCAGACACAAGCAGTCAAGCTCTGAAAGACAGGCTGTTCTGTGTCCTCTCCATTCTTGTTACCCCAAAAATAGAAGATCATCTCAACTCAGCCCTCTTCTCTTTGGCTCTGGCACACTCACTGCTCCAAACTTCCCTCTCCTCTGCAGATGTTCACAAGCTGTTCCCATGCCCAGGGCAGAGGAGCAGTGATGCAAACAGAGCCCTCAGCATCATCTGCTGCACTGCTCCTTACAATTCAACCGGGCACCACGTTCATATGCACAGCCATACAAACCCAGGGATGCTCCCACTTTTGTAGGGACAAGACCAGCAGATAAACCAGGTGATGGTTATAGAATCCATAGGATGATTTTACAAATAAAAATCTTACAATTTAGGTTCTGCTTCTGAAGCTGGTGAATTGGATTGTCATTCAGCATATATAAAAATCAATATGTGACATAGAAGGATATTTCAAATGCACGTCAATGCCTTCAGAAAGCACAAAGTTAGTATGACACACCCTTCAGTGATCAGGAATTTCTGAAAAACTGTCACAGTCTTGCTGGACTCCCAGTCTGAAGATGAAGGAGAAAGAACTCATGTGAAAAACTCAAACATTTCAATCGCAATTAAACTTAGGAAAAAATCATACGACATCCTATTCAACGCCATCCTAAACAAGAACATCTTATTGCAACAAATAAGACTCAGAGAGCTTTGTTTTGGAAGCAGCACAATGAACAAAGACATGCCCGGGCAACTTATTCTTATGCTTATGTATTTTCTTAGTGCCTTATAGAGCTAAAATTCAATGCATTCTGCTATAATGATAGAATTTGGAGAGAAATGTCTGCAGGAGGCCAGGAAATATCTCCAGGCAGTCATTTTCAAGGCTTGGACAGAAGGGCCATGTGAAAGACTTTCATTTCTCTTCCTTGTACAACATCACCTGTTCTTCCTGTAGTTAAACTCACAGGTGAGGACCACCCTCACCATCAGGACAGGAGTGGCATGTGTCAGCTAAGAGGCAAAGCATGTTTATACAGGGAGGGGGGGGAAAAAAGAAATTAAAAAAAATAAAGCTATGCAGACCAAGATGAGTCCTGGCAGAGAAACAAACCGAGCTGCAATAAACACTTGGGGGGAGGGGAGTACTTGCCACAGCATCACCCTCTTGCTTCTGCTGCAATAGCATCATCTAGCTGATCTCACTCCCGAGCTGAATTGAATAAACTGAACAGGAAGTATAAAGGGAAAAAATAGACAAGATATGATTTATTATGTGCTATACAAGAACCACTAGTTTAACTGTCTGCATTTTGGTACATCTAGACAAAAAGGGGAGGAATTAAAAAAAATATTTAGCCTAAAGAAATTTTTAGGGGGGAAAAAAACCCTGAAACCCAGCTGCACCTGCTGCTCAATTAAAAACCAAATGAAAGCACAGTTTGGGAGGAGTAATATTGAGGCACTGGTAGATCTTAGAAAGTTACAAGTTTGTGACTAAAAAATTAAGGTAAGACAGACAATCTTTTAAATGCTATGAGAACAGCACATGTATCCCACTCTAATGAGTGGCAAGACTCATAAATCATGAACAGCAAAATCACAAGCTCCAAGAGGGGCCTACCTCTTCATCTGTGACAATTAATGTGTCACCCTCTCAGCAACCCAGAAGCAAATTCCTTATGCTATTTTTTTATGCATGTATTGTCTTAAAACATATCTCTTCCAAAATTACACTTGACATTTCTTTAATGGACTGACTTGCACTCCAGCCAACTAGCATCGTACATTTACAGGCATCAGACCCAATAAAGATCTTATAAAATTCATCTAATGTTCTATTTCTCCCCCCTCCAATATAAAGGGATAAAAGGCACTGAAGTGCCTTTCTTTACTTATTATCAGTAACACTATACAGGGAGACAGCATTCTCAAGGTTTGTCATGAATTTTTCATGACTAAAAGCAGTGTAAAATAGTTTATGGTTGTGACCTATATTCACAAAACAAGGGAACGACAATGTAAATAAGAAATAACAAGGGAATGACAAAATGTAAATACCCATTTGCACAGCATGTAAAGAAATCAAAAGGCTCACCTTAGGGTAAGCTTATACTATGCCTAGTTTTTAGGTTAGTCCTTGATAAAGGCTGATAAAGATCACAGCCTGTATCATCCACCTAACACTTTAAAGTTGCTTTGATGCAGTTTTCTGTAATACCCTTGCACACTGCTTGTGTGTAAATAGGCTTGTGCCACTTCCCGTGATTTTTTTTTTCCCCTCTCTTTCATCATATATTTTGTGCCATCTGCAGTCAAGCAGTACTACTCACGTAAGTTGTCTTACTGAAAAAAAAAAAATAAAAATCAGTTGATCATTCAGCAGATGAAGCCTGAAAGCTTGTCTCTCCCTATAAACAAGGGGAAAGGAAGAGGTTTATAGCAGTAAATGAGGGCTTTGACAAGGAAGCTGTAGCAGTTTTCTGCCAGGGGGTAGGACACCGTCCTCTCCCATCCCATTCCTGCCCAAGGACTGCCATCTGTGTAGCTGAGACAGCAGAGAATGCACGTCCTTGTCCCCCCCCTCACCACATTCACATAAACCTTAACACTGANTCTACAGGTCCCACTATCTAAAGCAGGAGGTGAAAAGAAGTCAAGAGTTTTGATACCCAGTTTTGCAACATTGGTATCTCTAATCACCTATCCAAGCCAGGAAATGCAAAGTGAGAGCAGGTCAGCATTTTATAGGGAATCATTTAATGGGCCTTGGTCCTCCGAGCTCTGGGAGCCAGCCCATCCCTCCTCCTCCTCGGTTGCCTTCAGAGGTCAGGAACACAGATTAAACAAGGAATTCACAACTTACTCTGGAGTCCTACCCAAATGTTTCAAAAACTCCAGCTCTTTCGTGGCAGAAGTGATTTTGCTGCCTCAGTGCCAGCAATCTCAACTGACACTGAGTGCAGAGCGGGGTTGGGGGTGGAATTCTGGGATAAATGGCTATAGGACCTACAGCTATCACAAAAATTAAATAGGATTTTAAATCAATATTCAAGATACACATCCTGGAATTTGAAACCAAGAGAGGATTGAAAAAAAAAAAAAAAAAGGAAAAAACCAATTAGTT
>VWZG01007480.1:146119-199695 GCA_013396735.1 Grallaria varia
CTGCTACTCCAGCAGCAGCCACCTGGCACCAGCTGGCCAGGCAGTCTCCAGCAGCACAGCAAGAATATAATTTCCACCAAGCTCCCTGCTGCCTCCAGTCCCCTGCCTGACATCAGGTCCTTGTTGCATAGTACAGTGACATTCATATTGTTCCTAAAGGCTTCCTGTTACAGCCTGAAAGAATAAAAAAAAAAAACACCACCAAAAAACAAAACAGGGCAGCAGAAAACCTCTTTGAGGATCCTGTGGAGCAGATGCAAGCTCAAGGGAACAGAAGAGATCATTATGAGTTTTATTTCTTCATACTTACACTAGAGAACTCTAGTGGGCCACGCAAAATTAACGAGGACCCGTATTAAACATGTCGCCACTCCCTCTATATAATGAATACATAGGCACTAAAACCCCCTGCTGCTCTGCTCAAAGCAGATGGGGTAATGCTCGGCAGCCCTGGTTTTGAATACATCTGGTAGCCAACTGTCATCCCCCCCAAAGCTCCCCCTCAGTCTAGACAGGGGCGGCTGCTGCGACTCCTCCACTATGACCAACGCCGCACATTCCCCATCACAAAATGGAGCTCTGGCACTTCAAACCTTGGCAACTCACACTGCCTTGCTGTCAGAAAACTAGACGCCGTGGGCTGGTTTTGCAAAACTGCCAAACAAGTTTGCTCCCAGAAATTCTGTCATGTGAGCGATGTACCTGCAAACACACCGGGAATCAACAAACAGGACTCGTGACCAGAACGGTCTGGCTGTCACTGAAGTGCTTGCTCCATCGCTGGTGAAAAAAACTCCCCCTGCCACAATACCAGAAGACAATTTTAAACATGTGTAACTTTGCAATGGGTATTTTGCATGATTCTGTCCACTCTGACTTACACGTTTTCTATATTAACTAGTTATTAAATAAATCATTATTGTAACAAATTAAATTGAGGTGACTTCCGCTATTTAATGATAGCTGTTAACCAAATTCTGAAATTATTTCTTCATATACAATTTGTGCCACAGAAGTGGCTGTGGCTAAGAGCTCTGCACCAGAGATGTTTATGAAGCCAAGCACATTAATGAATGCCCAGGGACTCCCCATTACAGGGGCCATGACAATGGAGTCAGGGCTGGAGCAAACAGATGCACAGCTCCATTGATATGCACATGGCCAGGCTGGCCAGGGGGATCCTTTGTCCACCCAGAGCCCCTCAGGAAGCCAAGGGCTGCAGCAATGCAGTGCAGGGACTGCTCCGGAGGTGCAGTCCCTGTGTCAAAGCACAGCCACAGGGCCAGGAGCCTGGACAAAACCCAGATGCTCTGGGTACACATGCATAGCTAAAAGAAATACCTTCTAAAATGGAATTAGGGTCTTTAGGTGCCCATGGCAGGCAGCAAGGGACTGGGCATTTGCAGCACTCCAAGTCCTCCACATCAGCCCAAGGTGTGTTTGTACATTCATGTGATGCCACCGAGATGAGAACTAACTCTTCAAAACGGCAGTCTCATCTCCCCTGAACAGCCTGGCACAGAAAGCAGCAGTAAGGCAGGTTTGCACTTGAAATGAAATATATTCAAGACCAGAAGCATCTGTCACTAGGCTCCCACCCCCACAAAAGGGCCTTTCCACAAGAAACAAAGCGAGTGACCCCTGTGAGAACACAGCAGGGCCCAACATTCAAACAACACTGCCAAAGGTGCCCCGTTCAAATAGCAAAACATTTTGAGTAAAAGATTTTATTCCTCATCTTTGAGGTGACTTCCTCTCGCTTGTAGTGCAGTGTTAAAATGGTTTTTAACATTTAAACACACACTAAACCTTAACTTTAACTTGATTACATTCCTTTGAAACACCAATTTCTGCACACTGCTCTGTAACAAATTTGTTCAGACTAAGATCCAAATCCATATCACAAATACTTCCATGATCAAGATAGTGTTTATCAAACTCGTACAAATCCTTGAAAGAAAAAGTAATGGCTTTAATGGACGAATGTAACAAAAAAAACCCTGACTTCTTACAAATGTGTTGCACTCCATTTGCATAACATTGCTGACTCCAAAACACAGTACAATCTATCATTTACCTTCTCCTTATCAACCCACAACATGTAATATGTGCTTTAATGTCACATTCCACTGACAAAAAAAAGTCTTTGAAATATTAAATAATTAAAATATGCAACTTGCTGCTGAGGTCTAAATAAGATATTTGCATCGAATATTGCAAGTTTTTTGCATTACCAGCTGCTTATGAATGGGGATAAAGCTTTCAAAAAGGCTCTTTAAAGGCTTATATTATTCAGTAGTTTTCTGAAACTATTACATTACGCTCACATTTTCCCACCCCCCTCACAAATTGTAGGTCTTTGTTAAACATTCTTTTAGCTTTTACCATGGCAAAGAAAAAAGCGAGGAATTGTGGGATGCCTCTTACTCCGGGGGAGAGGTTTTGAATAGAACAGCTGTCCAGAGGCCAGGCGAAAATGCATTCCCCTTGGACAATAAGGGGCTTTTTGTGGGGAAGGAATAAGAATTCAGAAGAAGAATTTATGGAATTGGGTAGATACAATAAGGGGTTAAAGAGAGAGCTTCAATCAAGAGGAAAGGGTGGAAAAAAGCTACGGCAAAAGAGAAGGGAGACACCACCAGCCACACCATCAGGGATCAAAATGCTGAAACTGTTGTTCTATAAGAGAGAAATAGATATCTGAAGGGTTGCTGGACTCAAGGAGAGAAAGAATTGGCAAGAGTTGTCCCTGTGAGCACAGGCCTGAGCCATGGAGGGGGATCCCTTCCCACTCCCCTCTGCAGGCTGGCACCACCCGGGAGCAGGAAGGCAGGCAGGGGGCTTTGCTGTTTCTGTAGGAAAGAGCAGTGAACTCAGCGCTTGCTTCCAAAGGAACTCTTGGGGAGAAAAACTGAGGCCAGAGCTCAGTTTATGTAGTTCAGAATCGCAGATGTCTGCTGGGCACCCTCTGGTCCTCCTGACTGCATGACACGAGAACAAACCTATCAACACATATCACACTAACCTCTTACATACATCTTTCTTGCCTCAAAAACAGGGGAAACATAAGAGAAGGGCAGTTCTGAGGCAGTGAATACCTGCATTTCCAAGCTATAAAACAAGGTCTCACACTTACAATTAACAAATGCCACCAAGAAATCCTGTGTTGTAACGCTTTTGAGAGGGTACCCCTGTTTAGGAGTTATTTAATGCTTATCAACATTTGTTAGACACAGGGCAGCGCTGGGGTGGAAGTCACTTCACCTGTTAACCCGTTCCAGGGCCCAGGAGCCCAGCAGCTGCTTACAGGACAGGGAGGAAGCACAACATCCTGCTCAGAAGGCTTGCATGCCCCTCCAGCCACATGGCAGCTGCTGTAAAGTTTTCAGAAATTTACCTAATTGTGATGAACTCCCATCACACACTTATGCAAACACTTCATTCTATACATTGTAATAGAAATTACAAAATATTAATGCAGATACAGTTGTTACAGGTACAAGCCTGCGTGCCTGCATAACTTTAAAACGTGATTGAAAATGCAGTTTTCAGTTAGACTTCTTTGTATTTCTCAGTCAAAACAGAAATGAGAGGAAGTGACAGGTAAGGGATCTCATGGAGTCCCTTAAATCTGAGCTATGAGGTTGATTAAGCACACAGTGCTCACACACCTGAATCTGGATTCTTTTGTGTGGTGAAAGGCTACCCCAGCACTCATTGCTTCAGAGGCTGGTTTTTTCCCCACACTGCAATAATAGTAGCACTAAGAATGCAGCAGCCCAGAGAGAAAGTGGATGTTACAGTAAAAGAAGGAAAAAAAAGACCAAACCAACCAAGAAAAAAGCCACACACAACCCAAGGCCCTGATACACTGAAGCATTTTCACGCCACTGAAGTGATGTTATTTAAGCACAGATACTCATACTTGACTGAAACAAAGCTAGTACAGAGTCCATCCAAAATTCTGAGCAGCAGAAATGAAGCTTGTTAGGCTGTGCATAACTGGCACTCAGGGACCTGACCCACCAAGAGTGCTGCTCCTCTGGCACCAGCAACAACACCCTCCAGTCGACTGAAACAGGCATCGGCCTGCACAGCAGAAAATTATTTTCACTGCACCTGCACTGCACAGACAGTGGATCATTTACAATAATTTGTCAGGATTAACCTTTTGATAAGGCATAAATTTTTCCAAGGTTTAAAGCACTTTATAAGAGTGCAAAGGTTCATTTTTATTAAGCAAATGCTGCATCTGCAGTTTGACAGTAGCAAAAACTGATGCTGAGACTAGTTACAACTCTGTTGGCCTTAATCTCTATCACAATAAAATGAAGCTTGGCATTTCAGCATGGTAAAATATGATTCATAACTAGCCATCATTCTTCTTTAGCTTTGGAAATGTCAAACAGGATAATTAACAGGAGATACTCATGGGTTCACACACTCCAGATGTAGAGATTTATGTGGACTCTGCATCACCAAACACTGACAAGTTATTTGTAGCCACGTGTTTTAAAACCGCCTTTGTAGTTTCCTCAATCAGCACAGTCAGACAGAGTGAGTCAGATCTGAATACTGCAGTTCTTGCTCCTGACCTTATCCGATATAACAAATAAAACACAACGTTGGTTTGTTATCTTTTTACATTCCAAATCCAGCTATTTATAAATGCACAAATAAATTAAATCCTATGGCCTGCTGTTCACATGTGAGTTTCGTTCTATTTCAAAAAGCAGCCCCTAGAAGCTTACTGCAAACATTACCCAGTTCTCAGCCATTCACACCACCTACATTTGTATTTACAGTGCCTTTCTTCACTCTGCTGAAGTAGGCAGGTATTTTTAGCCATGCTGTGATGCATGTTTAAAAATTGATTAAAATAAATACTCCTACAGCACTTCCATTTGAAGACTACACATCCCACATGCTCTTCTGCTGGACCAAACCACACATAATAAGCTGCCAAAATATTTTCTTGCAGAAGAAACACTAGCAAACATTACTCGAGCAGAAGCTACCCTGATACTTTGCCAACAGCCTAAAGCAACAGCAAGTAACTATGAAATACAGTCATATTCCTTGCTAATATAGAGGGGGAAAGTCTTTCCGCACAGAAAGCACAAGCTCTGGGTACCACTCTGCACTGCATTTTGAATCCATATTGAGCACAGGCCATGCCCATATAATAGAGATGCAAGAAGCAGGATTGCTTACTAGGTTATCATGTGCTCCATTAAACCTAATCTAGTTCTCCCTTTTTGTGATAAAGAAAGAAAATCTACTGAAAAACAATCCGATACCTAGAAAGCAACTTGATTTTGGTTTAACTTGCCATCAATAAATTTTTTTATCATTTCATCACTGAAACATTTTCACAATATCTAGGCTCACACATAAGAACATGCCTAGTTACTAACAAAGTTAGGCTTACCAGGCTTCAAACTTACTGCTCTCTCTATCCAAAACAATACTATTCTCAGTACTTTTTCTTTGAATAACTACCATTTCCTTCTTTGGGGAGCACAGAAGGACTAAATACACACCAAACTGCTGGAATCACATTTGCAATCGGAGGAGTATCGGAAATACAACCCCTGGACAGAGCACACATTCATCTACCAGCCATGACTAATGCCAGGCACTTTGCATTCCACACTCCAACCCTGGAAAGTGCTTTCTATTCACAACAAAACATAAACCTCACTGTTGGCCTTAGAAATAAATGTAACCACACATTCAAATACTTGGTTAAAATTAGGGTCTTGATGCTTATTTCCACTTCCTGTGCAGCTCTACCAGCATGCAGCAAGGCAAAAGATTCAGAAATAAAGATATATAGGTTTTTCCTTCTCGTTTAGAATCAGGGAGGGAGTGGGTGTGTGCATGTGATTCTGTTTGACCTTTTGTGTTATGAAGGAAAGAAAAAGAGAGCAAAGAAGAAGACGAGAAAAAAAATACTATCTAGAGGTTTTGCTGGAAGAAACCAGTTTTTAAATCCTGTTTCTGTTCTTCAACTATGGAAAATTAAAGAGCCATTGAAAAGAAACCACAACATTACTAGAAAATCATGGATAAAATGCTGCTAAACAAAAAGAAAGCTCTTGATTGACAAAGTGGAGATGAAGGAAAAAACACACCCACATAAAGCACTCATTCCAAAGATGAACATTTGGATGCCAGATTGATCCCTGTATTACCCAACAAAAAATTTTCTAAGTAAAGAGAAAGAAATTATGTTTATATCCTTCAAATATTTGTACAGATCCTTTATTCCTGCCCTATTACTAATGCTACTAAATTCACAAGCTTCCACACAATTCCACAATACAGGAACACATTTTGTTCCTCTCTGGACCCGCTGAAACAGGTCTTGAACTTCAAGGTGGGGATGATAAAATGCAGCTAAAGACAATAAAAGAAATAGTGCTTATCTATGGTCTTATGTAATTCCCCCCACCCTCCCAAATATTACTAAAAATAAAAAAGGAATACCCATCATAGACTTGTACCTTCATCACATTGAGATTATTTAAATGAAGGGACTTCAAAACAGCAGTTTTAATCACCATTTGCATCAACTGTAAAAAATACTCAAGCTTGTTTTGTATTTACGCTTATTTTCATAAAGAAAAATAATTCTGTATTAGTGACCTTCAAGACCTTTTCATTTGAAATTAACTATTACCCTTACAACAGCTCCCACACTTTGCCATAAATTCTGTTGGTGTTTACTGAACGTGGTTGGCGACCACACACTGCAGTGTTCAGAATAAGCACATCCTCACCCACCACCCCTGCTGCCAGAAGATGGAAAACAAGGTCTCCTGTCGTCTCTTCCAATCTGCTCTTAATTTTGAATGGAATAGATACTGTACTGAAACTGAATGGAAAGAAAATATTTCCTCTGTATGAGCAGGCTGGCTTTGTCAAACGTTCACACCTCATGCATAAGTCCAGCAGCCTCCCACCACTCAGTGAGATGATTTTTCTCCCAAAGATCAAGAGAAAATTTGAATTTTGAATTTATTTTTTTATTCAGCTGTAATTCCCTTGAGCCTAAATAGGCTCATGCCTCACTGCCATCAATGTTAGACTCAAGGTTATTTTAAGAAAATATTGACCTATTACATGGCTTTTCAAAATAAAAATATTTTCGTCAACTCCAGCCTTTCAGAAAGTGGTCTTTGTAAATACCTACACTTTTAGAGACAAAGGCAAAATTTAGTATCTATTTTAATGCATTTATTTTCTTGTTCATGGAATCAACTGTTGTGATTTTATTAGTGCATTTGGATATTTAAAGGAAACAGGAAGTAGTGAATCCTACCCAGCCAAATTGTACAAAAATTACCCAAACCCTCAGAACCAACAATACCTCATCCTGCCTCACTACCTAACATTTATTTCTACTCTTACATGAATTTAGCCTTTTTTTAATGCAGAAATATTTTCCTAAAGTGGCAGCAATTGAAACAATACTTTAATTTCTCTAGTTTTGTACTGACAAACAAAAACTAATGTAAGTAACACAATCAGTGTGCACTGTATTTGCGTAGCACGCAAGGTGAACCCAGAGGAGATAATGCCACCCCACCCGGAACCTCCCTGGCAGCACACACATTTCACATCCAGCCTTCACTCAAAGCACTGCAATCCTCCACTGGAACCATTTGCACTGCAGACATTATATACTGTGTAAATACTCTTATTTGTCTGCAGACATGGGGGAAACCGAGCTTCAAGTTACTCCATCACAAAACAAACCCCAAAGGCCTGCAGGACAACAGCCTGGAAGGGAACAAGGAAAGGTTTCATGTGCTCTCTGCAGGATTTTCATTTCAAGGTTTGCACAAATAAAAATCACCAATGGACAGAACAAGAAGTACTTTTGTTTTCCAGGTCCCTACAGCTCACATTTCAGCGAGGAACCAGATGATGTGTAACTGGGATCTGCTCTTCTCCAGGCAGCACAGGCAGTAGCCCATCTTCAACTCCCACCAGACAAGCCTCTGGCTGAGCTGACCCGCAGCAGAGCGCAGCACAGCAGTGGGACACAGGGCAGCACACAAAGTGCTGACTGACAACCCCTGCTAGCCCCATTCCCACTGGAGAGCAAAGCCAGCCTGACACAGGCCAGCCTGGGCAGCAGCTTCAGGGACTGAGGAGGGCAGACCACAAGTGCAGGCACAGCCTGGCACCCTCTCCTTGGGCCCAGCCCAAACACCCAACCTGGTTCAAAAGCAATCAGGACATCCTCCAGTCGTACCAGCACTGAAATCATCACACTGTGCTTCTAAAAACAAAAAAAGCTTCCTCCTTTTATAGCAGAGCAGGAGGTGAGAGCAAGATTATGGTGGCATGTGAAAAACAAAAGGTCATATTTGTAAGAAAATAATTTCTCCTTCAAACGTTGATCTAAAATATTTTTTCACCTTCTAGGGAGGATTTTTTCCCATGGTGCAGGAACACACAAATTTAGACCCTTATAAGTTTCTCAGTTTGAGCTAAGTTTGTTAGACAACACTTGGAATCTGAAATCTGACTCATCTTCTAAAACAGTTTTAACAGCCCCTATTTAAAATTACATTATTTTTAGCTCAAGTAAATTAATGTATTTCTAAATTCTCTGGAAGCACTTTTTTTTTTGCACATATTTTTGTTGTATACCAGAGGATTTAGCTTATTCTTCATACATAGCAAAGAAGAAAGGTCTCAGTTTTAACTGCCAGACCCAGCTGTAGCGATGTAAACTTAATTACACCATGTCACAATTTCTAGTCTCAGACACATGTCAATATGTAAAGGTTCCATCTAGACACAGACTAATGCTGGAAACAGAGGACAGACTTCATTTCAATTTAAATGGGTTTGCTTGCAAAGTATATTGTTCTTAGACAAGGGGAAAGAATGACAAGTAGAAATACCCTACTAGATTATTTAAGCATTTAGCTGCAGAGTTGAGAAATAAAGCATTGCATGAATACAAAAAGACAGTTAGTGACGAAGGTATGATCACTCAACTGGGATAGTACATTGACATGTGTTACAGCATCAGAACATACCAGACACCCATTATGTCATGACTACCAAAAATAAACTTCAGATTTGGAATCCTTTAAAAGTACAAATTTTTAATTTTTTTAAAATTCCTACATAAATCTTCACTAGGTCTTTTTAAATGGGTGGAGAAATGAAGTATTACTCCCTCAATTTTTTTTTTTTAAATGCTCAACTTATACCTCTGCATTTCTTTGAAGAGAAATTTAAAAGATCCCATTCTCTCAACACATCTGTTTCTTAAGAAAGCACCACCTTTCAAAATGCAATCTTAATATATTTGGATTCAAAAAGGCTGTTATCAGCAGATTATCCTTTATTCCACACAAGAGGTATCATTCTTGAATATTCACCAAACAAGAAAAGATCTTTTAATAAGTCTGATTGCAATATTCAACTCCCATCTGATACCATGGACAGGACACGATTCATCAGACATGTTTATTTCTACCTGCATTTCAGGACCTTTAGCAGGTTCTGTTTGAACAAGCAGGTCTCCAGATTATCCCCATATTCTCCTTTAGCATTGCTCCAGTGATCTGGACACCTTCTGACACCTTCTCAGAAGCCCTGCCCTTGCCAGGCTCACCATGCAGGGGAAAGGGTAGCCTGCACCAAAGACACCCATCACCTTCCCTAACAGGAATTCTGAAAGCAGACACTTGTCTCAGGCAAACCCCCCAGCACAGAGAGCCTGGAGTATGCCATTTACTCTTGGGGCCAAGCACTATGGCAAAAGGTCCATGTGCTTGAGATTTGCTCTTCCATTTTGGCATCATCAGAGAGGGTAAAAAAATTAAGAAAAAAAAATGTACTATAAAGCATAGTAACCTATTCTTCTAAAATCCATTAACTCGAATCAGATGCATTTGCCTAACTACCAAACCTCAGCCAAACAAGACCCAGAGAGAGTTAGTTATTCTTGCTGAGTTCTGCCCCTTTTTACCTGAGTCTATTGGCTGCAAAACTGAATAGAAAACTTAGAAACTAAATGCCTGTGCAAATGATTCCTGGAACTCAGCACATTTATTTACAAGTGAGCACAGTTTTGCAGCTCACTTGGAGTAAGTTGTGCACATGGAATTTGCAAAGCAGGTGCCAGGGATTGATGCCTGTGAGGCAAACTCACTCACCCAAACTAAAGGGTGTCCTACAGAGCACAAAGGGCTTGTCATTCATAAACATGCCTGAGAGGGGGGAAAAAATACCAAGCACGCTAATCTTAACTCTGCAAAACATAACTACTTTTGAGAAGTTTGTGCCAAAGTCAGCAGAGTTCCCTGCACCAGTCTGCTCAAGACAAACACAAACACTCAACCATCATTACTGACAGACAACTTCCAGCACCTATAAACAGATAGCCAATGTTTGATTTTGAAGTGCAATGTGCAATAAACAGACCCCTGCACCTCCTGCAGGGGATCAGCATCACTGGCACTGCACAACACAAGTCTACCAGCCCTCTCTTTTCCTTTCCTAATTTGTTACCATTATTCCCCAAGGCCTTCTTGAGCAAAATAGCTGAACCCAGTGAGTACTCTTTCACCTGATGTTTAGGATTTGGAGAGACAATGCCTAGTTTCCTAAACTGATACAGGAGAGTCAGCAATTAACAAGAGAGTCTTAAAAGATCTCTCGTGTTGTGCCTTGAAAACCACAGTTTCCATTTACAGCCAGGCAAAATACCATTTTCATTGTGCAGTGGAAACACCCAAGAGCAGGATTCCAGCTTTGCCTTACTTTTTTCTCTACATATCTACAAGCCACTGGTGACTGACATCAGTTTCTAACAGTTCAGAGTTTATTCTGCTATTTGTCAAAGAATAAATAATTTAACACAGCTAATACAGATCAACCTGATTCTTTTTAAAAGGCATTTCCTAGGGTTTTTTTTGGGTTTTTTTGCATAGATGCTCAACCTGGCTATGAAGCCTAGTCACTGTGTATTTAAACACACAGTACCTGAAACTCAAGTTCACTGATCATACAAGACAATTGGCACACTATAATCAGCTGTGCCATCTCTACAGGGAAGAAACACTTTTAGCAACAGCAATTTAACTAGATCATTCCTACTCCCTGGAAGGGCTCAGTTTTTCCCTATAAAATCAAGATGGGTTCTGTGGCAGGATTTGTGTTTTAGTTTTGGGATATGCAAGAAGAATTAATATCTTCAGCCACACCATTCCTCTGGAACTAGTTCAGAAGAGCTCAGATTCTCCTCTTACCTTTCTGACCCTAAGTGACTGTCATACCCCTTCTCTAATTGTTTAAAAGTTTAAGATTCTAAGAATCACCATTCAAATTTCTTTGATCAAAACGCTTCCTACAATGGAGATAATTAAATCAGTAACACAGGACAGGAATACACTGCCTGGCTATCCCCTCTGTACACCTTCTCTGGAGCAGCTCTAGTGATCAAAGCCCACATTTAACCAAACCAAAAGTACAATCTTTTGGTTTTGATTTTTTTGTTTGGTTTTTGTTGTTGTTGTTGTTGTTCTGTTATTGTTTTAATACAGTAAAACACACAACCTGACTGACTTTACTTTTTTTTTTCAGGAATCATAGAAAACGTGTCTGCAACTACCTGGCTCTGCAAGTGATTTGCAAACCGTACCCTGAAAACTAACAAAAAAATACTTCCAACATCTGCAACACACACAGGAACGCCCCCTGTTCCTAATGCGTCTCCTCTCGGCTGCTGCCTCCCAGTTCCCATTAATCCCTGCACCCTTCCATGTCTATCAAGTCATTATCCAGGCACAGTGACAGCCACCTCCATCTTAGCTGCTGTCCCTATAGATCTCGCTCAGCTAACAGAGATTAAACAAGGTATTTTCATTGGCTTTGGCACAGTTTTAGGACAGCACCACCAGCCCTTTCCAAATCCACTGAAGCGTCAAGTTGCTTTCTTCTTTGTCCTCAGAACACATTATCTATATGAAAAATGTAGGTCAGTTTTATAATGAGAATTATTTTACATTTTTTCTGCAAACTATCAGGAGCCCGAAAAAAAAATATGGCTTCCAGAGAAAACTTTGTTTGTTTGTTTTTAATAAAAATGTAGCAGGAAACATGCAAAAAGTCACATTAATTTTCTGGTACAAATACTTCTCAAAGTAATAATGATAATCAGAAAATTTGTTTAAAACCCTCTATTCCACCACTGTCTCTTAGTAAGCAGTAAATAACATTCCGTTTTATTTAGGTATACTAGGCACAAAAACTAAAAAACCATTTCTTTATTTTTAGCCATCAATGAGACAGACAATCCCTTTTCTGTGGATTCTTGTACTTGGTGCCTGACTGAGGAATGAGCCTTTCCAGCTCTACTTTGGTTTGCAGTGTAAGCTGGGACAGCTCTGAAAGGGCTGTGGCTTTTCAGCTTTGTTATGAGTGCTTCTTTAACCTCTGAAAAATGTTACCAGCATCTTCAACGACTATGGCATTTAAGTTACAGGTGAGATTGAAGCAAAAACAGCAAAACAAGGGTGGAGTGAGAGTATGACATGGAACACACAGCATTCCCTTTGCAGAGACAGCCATGAGTCCTGTTAGGAAGGAACAAAGTTTTGTGGCAACAACAGATTATTTTAACAGATAGTTTAATTCTTGGTAGCAGTCCAAATGGAAAATTAAACAGAATGTTAATAATTATCATTATTATGGAATGTATATAGAATACTACAACCAAAACAAACATTTCTTCTGCACCGTCCTTGCTGGCAGGGTAAGGCAAGCAGGAAACAATTACCTTTACTGTTACAGCAGCAGAGGAGCACTGGAAGAAACAGGTCATAACAGGTTCAGATAAAACAAAATCAGATTTCTTCACATGAAGTCTATTGTGGAATTCAGTGCCACTGGGTGCAGTGAATACTACCATTACTGATTGGTTCAGAAAGTGCTGGGAACAAAAATCTCCAATGATTATTAACAACAGGGACAATCCAAGACTCAAAATCCATAAATCACTGGAACCTTTAAAAACACAAATACAAACTCTTCCTGTTCCCACACTTCCTGACATGCCTACAACAGCTCAGCAAGGATCTTGAGCATAACGGCCTTGAATCAAACCACCTAAAAACTGCTACAACAAAACCTTTGAGATACCTGTTACATAGTCATCATTTTTGTGCATATTGTTACCCTTAAATATACCACACAAAAAAAAAGTTTTAATGCATTTGTTATAACTTTTTTCCTACCCAAAAGACAAAACTGATTATTCCTGCTCCATCCTCTTTGCCCTCCTTATCAATACTCTAAAATCTTTCCTTTCGTATATAGGCAAAATATCCTTTTCATATTTTTACCTTCAGAGTAGTTGTAAATAAAATAACCAGGTAAAAATTGTAGAAGTAGACAGACAATGCAATCCCCAAGCCACTGCAGATGTTCACTGAAACCTCCCCACCCAAAGGACAAGGAAAGTAGGGAGAAATTCATGCCTCACTTCTCCCAAATACCAACATTGTAGATTTCATTCACAGCAAACAAGAGACCTTCAAAGATTCCAGTTCCAACAACAATATTATAAAAGGAAAGGATCAGAGGAACAAAAAGCAAAACAGACAAACCAGATTCACACACACCCCTACTAAACAACAAAACCCAGTACGACACACAACGTTCAGAAATCCAAACCACAGAGCACACAAATTGAAACATAGAACTTCCAAAGTATCCAAAATTCTGATGTAATGATTAAACAGCTCCCGCATAGAAATCATACTCAAGAGAGGGCTGTCTATTACCTCTTATGGCAAAATTATTGGAACTGATCGAAAGAAATCAAATTCCCACCACACCGGGAAAAACAAAAACCTCAAAGAAGGATGTAAAACTCACTGCTCAGACACTCTACAGTTATACCCCTGAAAAATATTCCCATTCCAATTGACAACTAGTGCAGAAGGAAGGAGGATCCTTCCTGGGTTTTCAGTACCCTGCATTTCAAAAGCATGATTTAGTCCAGAGGAAAAAGGATCCAAATATGGAATAGAGGAAAGTCTACACAATGCTGAAAGCAAAGTAAATGTTCTTACCACTACCACAATCCACCCAGGGAAAGGATACCTATTTCTTACAGTGGTGAAAAAACAGCTGTCTGTGTCCACTAGAACCCAGCCAGGGACAGGTGCCATCAACTGAGCATATTTCAAATAAATCGCAACTTTATCACAATGGTCACAGTCCCATGGACTGATGTGTCCCAACATCGCCTTCCTCTGCTGTGCTAATAATCCCCCCTTCCAACGTGCAGCCAAAATTCCACCACAGAAAGACTCCAAGCCAAAGTTTGCCCACACACACTTTTTAAGTTAAATAAATCTGCACTCAAAATTATTAAAATCTATGGGGTTGGATTTATTGCACCAGACCTGGACCAGACAACCTCAAGCAATTAATCAAGCAACCTGCAATATCACAGCACTCCTCAGTGGTATTGCCAGATGCTGAGAAGAGCTTATGATGGGGTTACCTGGGATTATCCCATCAGAGTTCTTAGGAAAATGAGATACACTGACCAACTCTCAATTGGATTAAACTCCTGTGGAGGTGTCTGTTTTTCAAACAGCATTCCAAAAAATAATAAAAAAAACCAAAAAACCCCACATTCTTCTCAAAACCAAGAAAAGAGCAAGAACATCTGCTCCCTCTCTTCAGCATAAACAGAGCCATGGTCTGAAAAATACTGACAAATACTGAAACAGATCCCAAGAAGAGCTATATTTTATGTGAGTGATACCCTGACTCTCTTCTCCAACCCTCAAAGGTCAAGATGCAAATTATAAGAACTCATTGAAAACCTTGGGCACTCACCCAGATGTGTGAATTTACTGGAACAAATCCCAGGCATTAGGATTAATTAAATGCACATAAATCAGGACTTGCTTACTCACTGCAGTTATAACAGTTACAGGTATTAAAACATCTAGGAATTTTATCCCCAGAGATTACAGGCAAATAGTTAAATTTGGACCCAACCATCCACAAATCACTATGGACTTGGGAAGTGGAAAGAGCATAAATGGTCCCTAAACTTTAGGACAAACAAACCTGAGAAAAGCACACCTACCACACAAATAAATGGTTGCACTCCAGAGGCTCCCAGACCTAATACTCTAATCTTCAGAATGTCAGCTAAGGGGTTTTTTGTTTAGGTTTTATATGAGAAACAGGCACACAATTACTTTAAGGGAGAGAGAAAGGCTCGGTAAAGCAACAACATGCTACTTTTGTAATAAATTAAGCCACACTGCCTAAATTAAATGTGAACAAAATCTAGTGAGCAACAAAGGTATTTTCCTGCCTTCTACATAGGTCTCTATGCATTGGATTCTTTCTACAAAAAGAAACCACATACTACCTCATACCCAGAAAAAGTTAGCTAAGTGCCTAACCTCATACACTGAAACAATTCCCTACTTCACCTGAGATGCCTCAGTATAGTAAAATCCAGTTGTGAGCAGAAACAGAGTCAGAGACAACATAATAACAGAAAACCAGTTGCAAGGCAATGCATCTAAGATATACAGTTGCGAAACTGAAAACAGCAATGTTTTCTCCTCATATACAAAAACAATTTACCTAATCTGACTACAGTACTGACACTTCTCCAATGCATTCATTACACATAATTCAATAAAAACCAAAACAAACTCATTTTTCTCCCAAGCAACAGAACAACTCAAAAACCTAGAGAATACTATGGCTTCCCAAGCTAAGCAGTTCCTTCATAATGGAAACCCTTCAGAAATGTAGTCCAAGTCTAATGAAGAAAGAATGGAACAGAAAACCAGAAAAACACTCGATAGTTAAAGCAAAAGGAACAATAATTAAAAATTAAGAGAACATCACACTCAGCCTCTAGTTGCTTTTCTACCAATAAACTTATTTTTAAAGTGCTCAGAGGTCCCAAAGACTTTTTTAGTACGTGAGCACTCCACAGTGATCAATGTTAGAGGCAAGAGAAAAGAAAGCAAGAGCAGGTGTGTTGTTACAAATTTTTAGGATTATATGAAAGTCAAAGGTAAAGACATCCTTGTAGCTTTGCTTGCAATCTAAGTAATCTACACTCTTGGATTTTTATTTAGCAACCAGACACTCATTAACAGAATGAGTGTCAGAAACAGCTTTAGGACCAGGAATTTGGCATCATTGGAAATTAAATTCTCATTTTCACCTAACTCCTGTTTCTCTTATCTCCATTCCCATCAAACAAAGCAAAAAAATATGACACAAAGTTTTATAGTGCACTAGAAAATCTACATGCAAAAGGAAGAAACCCAGAAAATTGACAGAAATCCCCAGAAAAATGTGTCACTGAAACAATTTTGCAAAGCTCACAGCCCAAAGAACCCTAGTGAAAACGTGAATAAAAGGTCAAAGATAAACTCACCAAGTTCCTTTAAGGTCCCCTGCCCCACTAGGCATGTACACGGTAACATACGCAGAGGTGCTCCCCTTTTTCGTTGGATATCCAATGTATTTTGTGGATTGATACATGCCATAAAATCCATATATGGAAAACAGTCTTTAATGTATTATAAGTTTTTCTAAAATCCATCTTCTGTTCAATATAATGTACAGGATTATTGTATATATCCTCTAGAGCGGCACTTAAAATTTGACATTTGGAGCATGTAATAAATGTAACACAAAAGCCAAACCCTGAACAGCTCTGGTGTGTGACATTCAGTCAGAGCAAGCCACACACCCAGTGAAGTTTAACAGTGAGTAAACAAAAGACATCCCCAAAAAAAACCTTAAAATGCATTTTTTTTCCTCTTATATAACACATGAGTATTTTTCCACATGTTGCACAATATATTACAGGTTACATCACACAATTTGAGAATTCAGGAACATCAGAATCAGGAGGGTTTCATTTTATTACAAGGGAACATCACTGGTCCTCCCTCTTTCAAGAAGATTCAAGTGTGACATTGAGCTAGCCAACAAAAGTTGCACTAAATCTCTTCAAAACCAGAAAGGATCCATTTCAGCCTGATACCTCTTGCTGACCCAGGCCTGACAATCAGCAGTAACTTAGAGACATGCAGCTGCTTATTTGCAGATCTTCGGTCTGTTACATGGCCCTCAAAGCACCTGATGCTTCATCTTATCCCCCACAGATGCTACTGTGACAGAGGGCAGGTGAAACCGAGACACAGCATGACTCAAAGTGATAGAAATAACCACCTCTAGCATCATTTTTCCTACACCTGTAGGATCACAGACTTCCATGCAGGAACACTCAAGGCATTTCCAGAGTCCACAAAAGTTGGCCAAATAAATAAAAGGATACCTTAAATTTTCCTCAGACTTGTTTCACTAATTAATATTTCAAAACAAGAAGTAGAGGAAGATATCAATGTTACTGTATTCCTGATCTAGTTTTAATGTAGTTTACTGCGTATTTCAGGAGATGCACACAGATTTTAAAAAAAATCCACACATTAAATACAATCCATAGTCACTGGAATTTGTATATGGATTTCTAGTTAAAGTTATTAATAATAAGTGCAGTAAGATTACCAGCAAGTGTATTATTACTCTGCATGCATTAAAGATGCATCTTTGTCTGCCTTTTTCTCCTGCTTATCTACCCTGTTTAGAATGTTAAACTTCTGTGCTACGTAAATGAAAATATTTAATTATGCAAAGCAAAGTGGAAAGGTTTACATTATTATAATTGAGTTAAATTCTTTCTGCTTTAAGCTCAAATACTGAGAGCATAACTGAGCATCTGCTAAGAATTTCAAAGTCTTAAACTGCTGCTTTATAAATTTTAAGAGCTACATGTGAACAATTTGAAGCCTTTTGATGTTAATAAAATTACTGTAATATATTCAGTTTTCATGGTTAAAATTAAAGGAAGTCCGAAAACTTAATGCAAATCCAAGGTAAGAAGCAAATTCAGGAAGTTGCTCATTTGCTACAATTTCTCAACTCTTGTGGTAACCAGAATTTATAATTGCAAATGAATGAATGAACAAATGGTTAAGGAAGGTAAAATACAACCACCTCAGGAAAACATCACCTTAAGAACAACCTGTTCATAGAAAAAGGTCTCCTTTAGCTAAAGAAAACTTGATGTTCGTAGTCAGAAACAACAGTCACTGTCTCATTGAAAGCTCAGGGTGACACACTGAATATTGCAGTCACTTGGGAGGGATGGTTGTCTTCTGTCTTCACCTGACTGTGCTGAGACACTCAGAACACCAGTGTTATGTGTTATGAGCCATAACACAGGCTGTCAAAGAACAGTATATTTTTATTAACAAAACTGAACCCTGACACTCCAAAAGAATCACCAGCTCTGCTGCCTACTGCAGTACAGAAGTACAAATCATCCAGAGTTCAAACACTCACAATTTGAAAGGAGACAGAACACTCCAGTTCTTCTACCATGCCCACCTGCTGAAACACTGAGTTCAGCAGAATACTTAAAAATATTAAAAAGTTAACTTAGTTAAATTACCTAGTTTCATACGATGTTCAGATTGTGAGATGCTAGAACACATCAGCTGTTTACTTTCATAAGATAAACCTCACCACATTTACCTGGCCTAAAAGCTTCAGTAATCTGCTTTACAGGGAAACAAAAAATATGCAAGAAAACACATCTGGTTCATAGTTTTATGAATTCTGAGTTGCACTGGTAGGTGCCCTCCAAAGTTTCAGCCATTCTCTGCCATGCACTGGAGTGACTGACCTTGCTCCTGTAAGTGCTTATGACCCTTAGCAATGGAGAAGGTTTCAATATTGCCACATGAACATTTCAGGTGCAAAGCTCTTGACCATGCCTGCCTGTGCTGTTCAAGTGAAACCTCCTCCAGCCTTCAAGATCCGAGACCTTCTGCTCAGTCAGACTTCCTCAGGCAGAGGAAGCAATAGCACCCTCAAACATTTGTTCAATTGCTTATTGCCGCTCAGATGCCAATGGTTTAAATAAACAAGTAAATGTGGGCAGCATCTTTTGGCTAGAGATCTCACCAGACCAACTTGCCTTGCCCATTCCATGCCCTGGATCCCGTAAGCAGCTGAGCAGGATGCCAGGACTCAGTGCAGGATGCCAGCTGCACTGGCAGCACCACACCATCACCTCCTCCCAGGGGCTGGGAGACTATTTTGAAAAAAGAAAAAAAAAAGGATTGTGGAGTCACACCAACCACTCCACAATTACGACTGACATTTACCTTCCACTACACACCCAGTTCTAATGCTTCTCTTGGTGGGGGCAGAAATGTACGAAACTACTTAGCTAATTACAAGCATGCATACTTGTAAATGTTTAGCTGTGTTGTTAATGTCAAATTACCTGGGTTCTAAATTTAGGCATATTTGAGCTTTTTTACCTCTGCTTATGTACGCTTTCTTTGGTTAATCCAGCACCGGACAGAGTTTTGGTTTTAAGGCTGAACTGGTGTTACAGCACCTACCCCAAGCCCAGTTTAAGCCAGTACTGCAACTGGGTTTCTCACTTGGCACCGGCTGCATTGCGTGCTGCACTGCACCGTGTAAGAGCTCTGCCTCACTTGCTTATCCCCCACAGAGCCTCCCAAGAAAAAACCTCACACCACTGAAGGCATTAAAATGCATTAAGCTGGATAACTGCAAAATGTCATAAGCCCTTACTGACTCCACAGTTTAAGTGGGAGTTTTAATAGAGGTAATATTTCTTCATTGCTAGCCAGCGCAAGATTTGTTACCTACAGAATGACTCAACTATGACATCTTTTATGAGTGATATGTTAAACTAATTAACATTAACCTAGCAGAAGAATCAAGCATAAATTAGTAACCACTTCAGTTAAAGATACAGAGAGCCTCTATAACAATAATTTTCCCCAAACAAAAGATGCTAACCCTTGACATACGAGCTTTCTTTTTAAACTTCATACTAACTGGTTCAGAATTCTTACACTGAATTTTTTAAAGACATGTTTTTACTTATTTCAATATAAAATAAGGGATGTGCAGCTAAGTATAGCAATTCTAAATCCAAGAATTGAAAAGCCAAGAGAGAACAAGCATCATATAAAAATTAAGATTAATTAAATGTTCCATTATGCTTAATGAATTGTTTGCTCCTGTTCCTAAGTGGGAAAACAAAATATAAGTCAGCCAATAATGCCTATAGGTTTTGTCAGCTCTGCTATACAGCAAGCATGTCCCTACACCCAGCAGCAGACATCAACTCCTTATGGCAATATTCTCCAGCCTGTATTTCTCACATTTGAACAGCAAACCAAAAGGTAAGTTAAATACAAAAATCACTAAATATGGATATGACAATGTTTGTTGTCCAACAGATGTACCACTAGTCTTCCAGTGACTGCACCCCGGTTCTCTTTACAGACACGTGCCAAGTGATTGTAACTCTCTCAAAAGCTAATAGCTACCAAGTACCTCTCTGGCATGTGGTTACTATACTGTATTCAAACCCTGTCTCTCCACGAAATTCTCTTTTTGGTTTTCATAACAGAAACTGATTGTACCCAAACAGAACTAGCAATACCCTATTTGACTTACAACATTTTGCTGTGATAGCAGAATATGATCTATAACAAGTTTTTGCCAAGAAGTTAATCCAGGCACTGACCTGAAATAACTGTGTCTTAGCTCTCTTCAGCCTGGAAGCATTCAGAATTAAAAATAAGAATATAAACCTCCCACTCCTCTTACACAAAACATGGACAGAGACCACTGCCCATGGCAGAATCAAGGGAAAATGTTTAGTGCAAAACAGCTCCTGGCAATTCTTGGGGTGTTTGCACAGCACTACTCACACCAAGCAATCAGAATCCTAGGATAAACACTGCTTTAATCCAGCAACCATCACTTGGATACCTTTCTGACACAGCAGAGCAACAAACCAGAGAGCCGCCCTCCTCTTCTTTTTCAGAAACCATCTACCAGACTGAAGTGTGCCTGCAAATCCTTATTTTTAATAATGACATTTTTCTATGTCTAGAATACGCTCTCCTACAGAGTCATCAGACAGCCCAAGTGTGCTTCACAGGACTGTACCGACACTTTAAGAAAACGCTTAAGATGCACAACCTTGTGCAGCGATCTCAAACACACAAATCTGCAAAAGAAGGGGTTGTTATTCTGCCTCTTTTCTGTCCTGTTCTCTCTAATCTGTTGTATCTTAATTTATTGCCTTTTGCAACACTGTTCAGGTTAAAAAAAAAAAAAAAAAACCACCACAAAACAAAAAACCCCCAACCTATTTCAACTGCAACACAAGGTCAAAGCAGCAGATTGATTTCTTTGCATTTGCAAATGCAAAGAAATCAATCTGGGAATGGTTCTGGTCTTCCTTTGCAAACATCTTTTCACTTGTCGTAAACAGAGAGCTGCTAATACATCTACTCTGCATGAAGTCCACTACAAGTAAGATTCCACACACAGTTTTGATAGCATTCACAATCCCTGTTGAAGATGTTAAAAAGAAAGAATTTTAAAATCTTCCCTAGCCACTTAAAGAATTACACTGTGCATAATTTAAAGCAATGAATTCCATCAAACCAGCATATATAGTGAGTACATATGTACATTATACATAAACACATCAAAAATTAAGCCATATTGATTACCAGTTGAAGAAACTAATTTTTTTAAGTGCATGTCAAAGGTACATTTCAGCTATGCCTTGTTGCTTTTCTTTGGTCCCTTTGGAGGGGGTGGGGAGGACTGAGCAGGATGTCTGAGACTGACTGTTTTGCAACTGATTACTGTGAATTCTTTTGGTAGATGCCAAACCACTACTAATTCAATAGACACTTTTACATTGTACGTTTATCTGATCAGAAAATACACACAGGAGGGATGTATTTTAAGAAACAAACTGTGAAATTGGAGCAGGGCACATGTTTCATGTTGAGTACCTAAAATCCAAAACAAAGAAAACACAACATTAAAGACCACCAACAAAAAGCAACTAGAAGCAAGGTTTGGGAATGAATAAGGCTCTGCTTCAAACAGAGGAGAAAACCCACTCGTCTCCTTCATTAAGCTGCCTCAGGCACCACACTTTTGGGTTTGAACTGTATGACATGTGTATGTACATGGCATTTTATATCTAAAATATAAACATGTTATTAATGTATATATACACACAGATGCTCCAGTGTCTGACTTACTTGTCCAAAAACACCAGTCATCAGTATCACTGTTGAAGTCAACAGCAACTATTGTTTTGGCTCTATGAAAAATTAGACACAGCAGCTAAAATGTTGGTAATGAAACAGGATAAAATAGTGCACTGGATAACCTGGATTGGCTGATGAAAATATTTCAGGTATTAGTTTTAAGCTATTATCCATTAAAATGCATACAAGAAAGGTGTTAAATGTGTTTTATTAAATAAGGCATATAAAACAAAGTAGCATGAATCTTGCATCTAGACTCATCATGTGGTCCAAAACCAATCTCAGTGGACATTAAGCAAACTGTTCATTTGTTTCTTTGGGGAGGGGGAATAAATTTCTCTTATTGTTGCCCTTAAAACTTTTTTTCAGTTCCTTTTCTAGGTGAACTGCTGTCAGAAACATACACCAGGTTATAGTCCCCTTCCTGCACTGCCTGAGCACTGGAATTCCTGGAGGAGGTATATATCAAACCCTGTCATAATCTAGGACATAGAGTTTAATTATATGCAAAAAGAAATCTATAAATTGATAATACCACATAACGCCTACATTTAAGGCTATAAAAATAACGTATACAAATCCTGAAGCTGAAAAGTAACTACATGATAAAGGACAAGGTTTTGGGTTTAGAGTTACAGTTTTCATTTTTTCTTTTGCAAGTGCAATTAATTTCAATTAAAAAAAAACCAAACAAACCAAAAAAAGCACACAGGGACTAAAAACCCAAAGCTATGAACCAGAACCACACTTCCTTCCAAAGTTTCATTTTTCAGTAAGGACTCACACCTAAACATGTTCCACAGGTCCTGTCCAGGAGCTCAAATGAATAAAGCTACTGGTTATACGGCATCATAAAGCTTGGAAAATGGCAAATTTAAAGGCCCAGAGGTAACACATCTTTCATGATCTAATCTCCTTTTTTATCTGAAAAGCAGCACATCTTTGCTAACTGCAAGAGAGTTCATCTTCCAACACTTGAAGCCCGAAGCCTTAAACAGCAGCATCTCCACAAAGCACAGCTGATCCCCTGACAAGGGAGCCCAAGGAAAAGGCCCCTGAGCCACCGCCAGGTCAGCTCCAGCACCAGCAGAGCTGAGGCCACACCATACACAAGCTCAGCAGAGAAGCAACAACTGACAGATGAAGTCCAGTAGCACAATTACAGAGAGCAGCTTACAGGCCTAAATTAACCCCCTCTGTGGCACCACACCAGCCTGCACAAAAGCACAGAGCTGCTTAGATACACCTCAGTGTTTGCTGCATCACCTGGGGCACTTCCTTGGGTGTTCTGGAGCCATCACAACTTCAGTGATTTCCAGAGCATATGCACAGAGCAACACCGGTACCCACTAAAAACCCATATTCAGATTCCGAAACATAACTAAATGAGCAGCCACACAAAGTCTCACCTCAGAGAATCTGAAGGCAACATATGAACTGCTTATGGAAATGAATTTTTGCCTTGCACAGCAGTTCACAGTGAAATGAGACATTAACTTATATCCTCAGTTGAGGACTACAGTTATTTTGGGAGTAATTTAACTCAAAAAGTACAAAGACAAAGTTAACTTTGTCTCCTTTTAAACAGTACAGTTTTATCGTACACCAAAAACATGCCAATACAACTGACCCTGAGGTATTTATAACCTGTGCCACAGCCATTTAAAGATTTCAACACATTTCCCTATTGGGAATGCTCTGATGGCACAGGACTCCAGACACAAATTATGACAAACAGCTTCTCATCCATTCCCACAAAATCCATCTCTCTTTTCTCTATCTCATCCATCATGAGCAACTACCCCTCGCTTTAAAAATGCCTCACCACTTCCTTTCCTCCCTAATCCTCACCGGCTCAGAGCTAAGCCAGACTCCATCCTTATCAGCCCAGAATATCCACTCCCATTGTCCACTCGTAAAATTTTATGCCAATCACCTTCTTCCTCCTCCTATTCCTGGGAGGAATTCCATGAACACGTTCCTGGTTCTATTTCAGTGCTCTGTATCCCCGAAAGAGAAGCAATGTTGACATCCAGAGCAGAAACAATTTAAAAAAACAAACAAACCTACAGAAAACTGACTGAAAAATCTATCCTGGAACATTCAGGATGTATCAAAACGCAGCATATTTTGTAAAGTGGCAACATTGTTCTTAAGTAGAAAGAATGTAGTTTTGTTTTAGTTTATAAGTATAAAAAATGTAACCATTTTCCTATTTTTAGTAGGAGCAGGCACTTCCAGAACATGTAGGAACTTCTTTTCTTCTTTATTATTTTACAGAATTAAACATAATGTGTTCACACTAATCTACAATATTCAAGTATATAAATACAGAATCCACACTCATAGCAGTCTTATAACATTTCAGGGGAAGTCCTGTCCTCAAAGACCACAACTAATTTTGTGTTAAAATACTCTAAATCCCCCTAGTTTATCCATTTCCCCTTACCAAAGTCAAACACATCCACGCCTTTCAACCAAGGAAGGGTATCAGGCATAATAGCACCTTCCTCAGGCTTCACAAATAGTTTTTGATAAGTTTCAGGTTATGACAATGCAAGTAGAAAAAGAATCAAAATAGAAACTATTCATGAGTTAGAAAGCTTCTTGCTGCATAAAAGAAATCCAGTCAAGAAACAGAAAGGTATGCCAGACATCATATGCCTCTGTCCTGACAGAGCATTTTCCAGAAAGCAGGTCACATGTTTGGAGCTTCATTTTCTTTATAAGTTTTCATGCAATTATTTCTCAAGCATAACTGTAAATAGAAGGTGTGGCGAGCTGGGGTTTGTGTAAACCCACCCCCAGATTTCAAGTGGAAACTCTCTCCTTTCCAGCATTGGTTGACTTTCTTGTACCTCTCATAAAAACTTGCTGAATAGAAACAAACTTTACTCCAGTGGTTATATTAGCTCTGCAAAAGTACAGTACCTCAAGTTGCATGATCAGGTGACAAACAAGTGAAAGCAGAAAAATAAAAAAACTCAAAAACATCCCATTTGCAATTATGATTTCTACTGTAGTAAGCTACACGATTCAGCACATGAGATTCAACCAGCCTTGGGCAAAATAAGGCACTCCAGAGACTATCAATACCTTTTTCTATGGAACCAAAGCTCCAAAGCCAGTTCCATTCCTGTAATATGCACTGTCCTACAGCTTCTCTCTCACTTTGTCAGTGAACATTGTGAAGTTACTATTTACCCTGCTAGCCTCCTCATAATTGCACAATACTCTTTGGACTGTCTGGGAACCCTTTCAGGGCTTTCTCCCAAAATTTAACTTTAGTCAAATTGCGCCTCTGCATCCTGAGGAGGACACACTGGTAAGGCCTCCGGAAAAGAAGGCACCTTTGTGCTTCACTGCCAGGAGAGGGGAGTCCTACAGGAATAACGAAAGGCAACAGGCCCTCAAGAAAGCATCCCCAGCTCCATTTTGTGTCAGGAACCAGTGGAGCATGTGTAGGTCTACAGAAATTTCTACCTCACTTGGGAATTCTGGAGTTCACACACCCAGAAAAACACTTCAGCTATCAACTTCAAACAACTAAATAAAGTCCTTACTGTGTTTTCCTTTCTATGCTCCCAAATGCTAATTGATAGGAAATTACTCCATGTAGCATCTCCTCCACCTAAAAAGCTAAGCTACAAAACCTGCCCTTTTCTCCTCTGCCCAATGTACAGCTCTAACACTGCCCTTCACTTGCCCCCACACACCACACTATAAAAGCACTCCTTGCAGCCTGTTAAATCCCTTCCACACTTGCAGGCAGTTGGCCTGAAATACCCCCATGCTTACTCTCACCTCAGTTACAGAGAGCAGAACACTCACTGAAACCACTGACTAGAAGACTTTCTTACCTAAGAGCACACATCAAAGGAGGAATCCCTGCTTTGACCATCTGGATTTCAGTTAATTTGGTTTAAGTGTAAATTCTGCTACCAAATTACATGTCCCAGAGTAAGCTTATGAAGGAGAGTTCAGAGTTCAACCCCAAGCTCACACCACCTTGGACACCTGCAAGGATTTCCATCACCTTCTGGGACAACCACAAGCAAAGTAAGCAATTGTCCAACTGAACCAAAGACAAACAACAGAAATAACCCCTTTCAAAAACTTCAGGCTCACATACCTGAAACCTTCTTCTCCAGCAGCAGCTCCACAGCTCACCACAACCAACCCCACTGAGAACTACAGGACTCCTCCTCACGTCAGGCTAGGCAGGTGTTCCTTATCACCCCTCCCAGCACCCAGGTGTTTCTCCTTTGCCAGAGTGCTCAGCATCCACTCAAATCCCACTGAGGGCTACAAGACTCTCCTGTCTCCACAGGTGTTCCCCATCACCCCTCCACACCCAGGTGTTTCTCCTTTGCCAGAGTGCTCAGCCTCCACCCAAACCCCACTGAGGGCGACAAGACTCTCCTGTCCCACAGGTGTTCCCCATCACCTCTCCCAGTATCCAGGTGTTTCTGCTTTGCCAGAGTGCTCAGCCTCCACCCAACCCCTGCCTCGTCTGATTCCTTTGCTGGGACTGCTCCCATGGGAATGTACAGGGACACTGCAACCAGGGCACCCCAAATCATCTTTTCCCCATCTCTGTGCAAGCCTCACAAGGGGTTCATCTCCCTCCAGCACAGCATACCTCCCAGCTACACTCAACACCCACCTACTGCACCAAACACTTTCTGGCTGGCCCTGTCTTTTCTCTCTCTGCAGATCTTATCTCTGAATAAGAGAAGCATTCACTTCATTTTATTTGAGAGAGTCCAAAGAAATTTAAAGATGGATAAGCAGTAAAACTTAACAGTTTGTCACCAAGTTGTTAATGTTTAAAATGTTCCAGGTATAAACAAACACATATGTATCTAATAATTTGCATAATAAATCAAGAATTCTATGGCAATTATGATATTAAATCGCACCAACTCACAGAATAAGGATAAGGAGTTGTCTCTATTTACACATTAACTATAAGTTAAAATTCCCCTTGGTTTTCAGTGTTGGTGAAAACTAATGGCTTTCATGGAGAAAAATTAAGTGTACTTTTCTGTCCAGTTTACTTTTTCTGAAGAGTGGCAAGTGCCTGAAAAGAAACTGAACTAAAAGAAAATCTTCATGGAAAGAAAAAAGGATCGTAGTTTTGATTTCCTTGAAACACAGATGTGAAATGACTGAGCTTCTTTTTCAAGATGACATTAGATAGCAGCTCTAAGCATTTTTATCCAGCGCAATCCATTTATTATTCTTTGTTTTCTCTTTCCACAAACAGCCTAAGACTTTCCATTTCCAAGACTTCAAATTAAAGACTTTCACATGGCTAACCTAAGTCATGCAAAGTTCAAAAATAGGATAAATGCAGAACAATATAAAGAACGTAAATATAGACGTACGTTAATTGCATTCAGTACGCAACAAAAGCTTACCCTTAATAATCAAGAACATTAAGAGCAGGTCCATATTAAAACACAGAACCAGGAAATTAGAACTGTATTGCTTCTTGTATCTCTGTTTACAACTGGAAAGGATCACAAGTGATTATTCGTTCAGATTTCTGTTTTGCTCTAAAGTAGGCCAGCCAGCTCAGCACTTTTCTTAAGATTATGAATACTTGTCTGCCCTACATATGGTTTAGGCTGGAACCAATCAGTTGAGCTGAAACATGCAGCAAACCCGGCTATTTTCATGTCATTGATTTTCAGTTATAATGAAGAAAGCACAAAACACGTATGAAAGGATCAGATTTTAAATACTTTTTAAACGCGCTTTGCCATTCGTAAAGTTCACTAAGGAGATCAATTATTTTTTACTATTGGAGTAACACTTCATCAAGAATAATTCGTTATTCTTTAAACACTTGTTTTCTCCACTAGTTTCTGTTTCATTTTTGTACATTGACAGTCTCATACAATAAGAAGAAAACTGAGCACTGAACTTTATCCAGTAGACTCTCACAACACAAGGACATCCTGGATGTGAACAGGCTCTGCGAGAAGCCTTAAATCAAAACTTTAAAAACCTATGAAACAAAATAACTACTTGATTTTTAACTGAAATGCTTTTATTTACACTCTCTCTCCCACACACAAGCCATCCATAAGATTTTTGTTGCTATTTGGAGGAAGAGAGGTTAAATAATAGAAGGTGGCTTTCTTGAGTTCAAAATGGCAATGTCTTCAAACAAAGTCAGCTGTTTTGAAGATCAGAACTGCAGAAAATGCTTTGTTTAAATTGTTTTTAAACTTGTTTTCCTTAAAAGTTGATTGGTCTCATTTTCTAGAGCTGCTAAGCACCCACAGACCCAGTGAAGTCATTGCCTTGAAATTGTAAGTTAATTATGAAAACAACAAAACTTTCACGATGGTTTTTCCTTTTACATTTAAGATATAAACATTGCCAAACCACTAGTAAGACATTTCTGTCAGGTTATGCCACTCGAAACTATTGGTAAGTATCAACAGCAAGGCAACAACAAAAACAACAAAATGTTACAAAGCAAGTTTGTTTAAAACAAAGACAATGTGTTTAGTATTTTGATGTGTGAGATGCAGTACTTTTGCAACAGGGGAGAAACATACCTTTCATCAGCTGCAGAACCTTGGTGTCTTGGGGTTATATAATCCAAAAGGGTCTCTGCAGCACTTTTCACAATATCCACAAGTTTCAGCAAGAGGCTCTTCTGCTTCCCCCAGGAGACTATTGACCATTATGTATGAATCCAAACAGTTAAGGTGTTAAGCAGCTAGAGTAGAGTTTGTAGCATGTTAAGCACTCCTGAAGAATTCCAAGCTGTATTCCACCATTCCAAGAGTAATGAAATATGGCACCCAGCACAGACTGGTGTTCCGGCAACCATCCCATTTTCCTGACAACCATGGTTTGACCTGTTCAAATAAGAGGAAGAAGTGTTAGTCCAGCACAGTAACTCTGACGCACCACTTGGCGACTAACATACAAATACAAAGTTACATTCTTCTGAATAATTTCAAACACGTATTTCTTCACTGATTTAGACACCTCCTAAACTCAGAGCCAGTGATGGCATTTCACTTTAAAAACATCACTAGGCTGGAGTATAACAGAAGGAGGTTTAAGAAAAAGGCTTTCATATATCTCTACAGATTTCACAGTCTTATATTCCAGAAAGCACTCAAGTGACAGGAACGAAAGGTAATAGAAAGGCTTTTCAACTGCCCTGGCAGGTATTTCAAAACTAATGAAAACAGTAAGTCAATAAAAAAAGCCCCAAGTAGCAAAAATAAATCTCATCAAACCTTTTGAAGGAAACATACTGGTACAATAGAGGAGAGAACTTAATGATGACCTTTATTCCCTCTTTAGCCCTATCTCAGTGTCCCACCTCCAGCACCTCCACCAGCAGATGTGCTACTTCAGTTGGGATCTGGACTATGAAAACCACCAGGACACTTGGCCCAGCAGTGAGCAAGCCAAAGCAGCCAAACCCATGTCTGTCTGCTCTGGTACTCTGTGCAATTCCTTCAGAAGGTTGGGAAGGGGACCATGAGGAATGGAGAGAAAAGCCTCAGTACTCTGAACAGGAGGGAACAATGACATGAAGAACAGCATCAGGTCTACCAGGCTGGAGGACGAGAAAGTGGAAAGAACAAAATTCCACACCAAGGGTGAGGGAGGGGCACTAGAAGAAGCTTTTAGAGACTGGGAGATGCATGTACACAAAGACAAAGACAAGAAGAAAGGAGAAAGGGAATATTTGTGAAGAATTATTGCTAGAAGCTCTGTGCAACTGACATCATGTAGGGCTGACCTCAGAATAAGTTTAGAAGAAAGAACAAGAAGAAGTTTAATGCTTGCTTTACATCAGGAGAAACTTGAGTGTATCTACGCATGCATGAAAGGAAAGATCCTGGTAAAAGGAGTTTTTCATGAGAAATGCAAGCAAGCATAAAGGTAGAAGAGTAGGTGGTAAGGGATCAGGAAGGAGGAGAAGGACTGACAACAGAAAAGTGAAAAAGTAGAGGGTTCAGAAATTCTGACACAGATCTAAGGAGAGAGAGGAGCAACTGGGAAATTTGGACAAGAAAATTATAGAAAAGAGAAAGTAGAGGATAGGAATTAAAATAGAGAAAAAGTGATGGTTGTTGCATAGCAGAGTGAAAAAAGGATGAGGTAATAATAATAAGATACTACATTGACCAAGATAACTAAGAAAAGTTCAAAGAGCACATGAGTAAGTTTCTGAAGTTGCAACACTTGCTCTAGAAAGTGCAAATACCAAAAAGGAATAGAACAAAACCCAAGGCGACTCTTGCGATTACAAAGGGATGAAGCAAACTGCACTGTGCAGGGGAAGCCCAGCCGACGAAGGGCCAGCCTGGTTTGACCCTTCTCACTGCCCTTTTTCTTTGTGATCAATGCATTCGGAAGAACAAAGTCCTCATTCTGGTCCCTCTCCTCCTAAAATTGTCGCTCAGCGCTTCCGTGCACCTTGGTCCCCTAGGATGGTCCCACGGCAGCAAGACTGTGACCCTCTCTGTGTGCTGACCCCCGGCTGAGCTGGCACTTGGAGCCCCCACCTTGCCCTTGCCCTGCGGAGTGCCCCGTGTGCGATCCCACGGCCCCACTGGCCCCCCGCTCCCTGGCCGCGGCCGCCAGAACTCCGACAATCCCATCAAGTTTTCCCCGTCTTCAGCTTCCCTCTGTCCCAACTCTTTAGAAAACACAGCCCGATCTAGAAAGCCCTCCGATTCCACTTCCCCCCACCACAAAAAAAAAAAAAAAAAAAAAAAAAAAGATAAGTAAGTTAAACCCTTAAAAGAAAACACAAAGCAGACACAAGAAGGAGGCAAGATCTCCCCGAGCAGTGCCCCCCAGCCCGCATTACCGGAGCTCGGGCTGGATGACCGCCTTACCCTCCCCAAAAATACCTGCATGTGCTCCCAAAAGTACAAAGGAGAGCTGGGCTGGCCCGCAGCCGCCTCCGCTGCGCTCCCGGCCCCGGGCGCGGATGGCAGGGCGGAGGAGGGGGCGACGAGGGAGCCGCCAAAGAACAATAAACCCCAAGTCCAAACGTACCTTTGCCTGTCTTTAAATTGTGAAACCAGATTTCCTTAGAAGCCTACCACTGGAGTCTTTGCTTTTAAGCGGCGGGAGAGCTCGGAGAAAGTTGAGTAAATCTCTCCGGATAAAGTTGCCGAAGATGAGATAACCCGGGAGCGGCGAGGGAGAGATGGAGAGTTCATCCGAGTTTCTCCTTTTGTTCAAGTTGCCCGAGCAGACAAAGAGCCGGCAGCGGCGGCAGGTCCCCCGCTCCCCCCTCTCCCGCCGGGGTCCCGGACTGCCCTCGCCCCCCGCCTCCTCCCAGCGCCGCAACTTTCCGTCTGCTCCATCCCCGCTCAGCCCGACCCCGGCTGCGGCGCAAAACTTCCCTCGAACTGAACCTCTCGGCGAAAGAAAACAATTTAATTCAAGGCGGGGGAGTGGGGGGGTGGAAAGGGAGAGAACCATCTCTCAAATCATTATTTCCGGTAGATGCACCTCTTTGTTTGGATTCCCCCGACTGTCAGTGAGGACAAGGCTCTGAGGATCTGCTTTCGGACAGTTTGATCTCCCGGAATGAGATGGGCAAACGCAGGACATAAAGAAAATTAACTTTAAGAAAAGAGCGTGTGGGGGGGGGAAGTAAATACAAAGCAATATAAAACTTCGGAGTTGCGAAACGAACTCTTTTTTCATGGATACGGGAAGTACATAAATAAACAACAGAAGGGGAATTTCGGAAGCCTATCGCTTCTCCTCCCACTCCCCTTCTCAAGGGACGCAACAAAAAGGAGCCCCCCGAACTCTCCGGGCCGCGGCTCCGTGCCATTGCCGCCAGCTCCTGGCATCCCTACCTGTTGCGTAAAGCGCAAAGAGGCCCGACCGCATCCGCCCCAAAGAATCCCATAGGGACGGAGGGGACGGCCCATGACCCCGCGGCCCCCTCACCTGCCCTCCGGCCCCGCACGGGTGTCCCCGGCGGGCCCCGCAGCGCTGCCCGCACGGCCCGTCGGGGCTCGGCGGTGCCCGCCGAGAGTTTGGCGGGGCGGGACCGAGAGCGCCGCAGCCTCACAGCGAGACAAAAGAAGTGCGGGACAGCGCTGCAACTCACCTTGGAGGGCTGAGGAGACACCTTCCGCCTCCGATCTCCTCCTTCCCACCCCCGGGCCTGTGGCGGCGGCGGCGGGGCTGTGGGACAGGTCCTGATGTGGAACAGGTCCTGATGTGGGACAGTTCCCAGTGTGGGGCAGATCCCGGTGTGGGACAGGTCCTGCTGAGGGACAGATCCTGCTGTGGGACAGGTCCTGCTGTGCGACAGTTCCCGCTGTGGGACAGATCCTGCTGAGGGACAGATCCTGCTGTGCGACAGTTCCCGCTGNTTCCCGCCGCGGTTCAGGTCCCGCCGTGGGACAGGCCCCTCCGCGGTTCAGGTCCCGCTGTGGGACAGGCCCCGCCGTGGGACAGGTCCTGCTGAGGGACAGATCCTGCTGTGCGGCAGGTCCCGCCCTGGAACAGATCCCGCTCTGGGACAGATCCTGCTGTGGGACAGGCCCCGCCGTGGGACAGGTCCTGCTGAGGGACAGGTCCCGCTGTGGGACAGGCCCTGCCGTGGGACAGTTCCCGCCGCGGTTCAGGTCCCGCCGTGGGACAGGCCCTGCCGTGGGACAGGCCCCTCCGCGGTTCAGGTCCCGCTGTGGGACAGGCCCCTCCGCGGTTCAGGTCCCGCCGTGGGACAGGCCCCTCCGCGGTTCAGGCCCCTCCGCGGTTCAGGTCCCGCTGTGGGACAGGCCCCTCCGCGGTTCAGGTCCCGCCGTGGGACAGGCCCCTCCGCGGTTCAGGCCCCTCCGCGGTTCAGGTCCCGCTGTGGGACAGTTCTCTCCGCGGGCCGTGGCGGGAGCGCCCGGCTCAGCCTCAGGGTCCGCTGCCCAGGGCTCAACCAAAGCGCCGCGGAGCAGCCCAGCCGCCTCCGCCCGCCCCGCTCCCTAACGAGAACCTCATTAACACCGAAGTAGCACCGAACTAACACACACCTCACCTGGTTCTCACACTCTTGGCAATGTACACTGAAGTCTGGCCACTATGTACTCCTCTGCTAACACAGAGACAATTTTTTGCCAGACCTTTTTCCCAGATGACCCCCAAATCTGGTGGAGGACTGTGCATTGTGGCACATCTAGAACACACCTTACCCAGGGCTACTCTTAGTGGCTTTCCCTGGAAAAGCACCAGTTGTACAAGTAGCTCCTGGTTTCACGGGGTTTTGTCTTTGGCAGACATCAGAGACGTTCTGAGAAATTGTAAGGATATTGACCTCTCCTGGCAAGCTGAGTTGGAGTTTGCAGGGCAGGCAAACAGGACCACCCATGTCCATTTCTCTACCTGCCCTTGGAAGTTTGAGGCCAAAATTGTGTAGAAAAATAAGATCATATGCCTCGTAATTCTCTGGTACTAGCTGTATTTAAACAAGATATGTATGTATCTAACTTATTTCTTCATTATGAGTGATAAAGATGAACTAATCATTGGACCAGTGGTCACCAGTAGCCATGGGTTCCATAATAATGACTTGATCACGTTCAATACACATAAAGAGAGGAGAGTCACAGCTGATAATATCTAGAAAAAAGATGCATGAGTGAGGATGAGAAAAACTGTTTGAAATGACAAAAATGTCAGAAACATTTCAATAAAAGTTACTGTGTCTTACAGAAGAGTTTATTTGATGGATAAATGGCCATCTGCCACTGAGACAATAAAATCTGGTTGAAATCCCTGTGGTTCACTGACCAGGTACAGAGAAGCATTAAGCAGTAAAAAGAAATACAGAGGAAGCAATAAAAAGAAGTTGATAATTAACATGAAATAGAAATTATATAATGTATAAAATTATTTGGGAAAGTCAAAATCATTACTGAAAAGTCCACAGCTGGAATGGATGAAATTCAGATAATTTTAGAGTGAGTGAGAGATTAAGCATCTCCTAAAAAAGCTCATAAGCCTGTCAGTAGACATAGTAACATTTTTAATTAGGATATAAAATGTACTAATAATGATACTTGTGTTCTGTAAGTGGAAAGATAAATATTGCACAGGGAAAATGACCTACTCTTTGGTCTTTGGGCAGCACCTATATCCAATAAACACTGAATACTTAGCTTCAGATGCCTTGCATCCTAGTATCAGAAAATACTTGCTACTTTGTCACAGTGATATTCAGCTTAATAAATCTTGGAATACCATGGAAATTATGGGAATCCATCTCCAGTGTTGTGCCAGTATGAAGAAAGGGCAAACAGAATGACCCAGATTATAATACTCTATTTTGCCTGACATTCATCCCTTAAAAAACAGTAGAAAGCCTGACATAAGATTAAACTCAAGGAGAACTAGGGATAAGAATAATGATTCTAAAGCGGTGTCCCTTCATCTTCAATTCTTCTTTTTTGCCTTTGTATTTAGATTTCACTGTGGATGCAGGAAGGATGCTGACTGGTCTGGTTTGAAGAATGGCTTTGCTGTTGTGGCTTTTTCCCTAGAGTGCCAATATTTAAACATTTACAAATGCCAGTAAGCAAGTCTCTTCTGGCTCCCAAATAATGGAGAAAAAAGTGGCCTACACTGCATGTGTTTAGTTTTCAAATCTTTGATTTCCCTGCTGCAAACCCACATTTTTCTTAATTCTTTCAGTCTCAGCTATCTGAATCTCTTTCTGACTCCATATGACTTTCATTCTGCTTCCCAAGTCTCCCTGAAGAAAGGCTTCATCAAAATTCACCCTAGACAAATTCAGGAATTTTAAGATCAGAAAAGTTCATTGAATCATCAAATAAGAAGCCAAATTTTTTTTTCCAAACTAGATCCAGTTTCTCCTGTATATATCCTGGTTGGCCATATTCCTCTAAGGTCTGACTTCCAGAAAGGTTTTCCATTTTGTTAAAACATCAAGTCAATTACTTCTCTTAAGAGCAAAGTCAACTATAACACTTGCTGGGGAAAAAAAAAAAAAAAAAAATAAAAAAGAGCTGTACTTCACTTTAAATCAAAATTTGTTTGGCTTTAGCTTCTAGTTACTTTTTTTTTAATTAACTTTATGTCTCGCCATCACATTAAATTAGCGTACAGCTAATTTTATAAATGGGGACCTGAAAACAAGACTGGCTGCACAGGACAGGAAACCTTCCGGCAGAGATAATGTACTTACAGGATTGTTTTAATCTCTTTGAGGGATTACTTACATTAACTTGTTTAGGTTCCATTACATTTACCAAGAAAAGATCCAATTGCTTGAAGTTTGCCAGCAGAGCGAGGTTTTGGTGCTGTAACACCAGTTCAACACTCTGCTGCCACACTCCTGGCCATGGCCATCTCGAAGCACTGGGCAGAGCCCAGAGGGATGCACAGACAGGCACCCCAAGCCCTGCATGCCATGTAGGTGCTGTCAGTGCCTGCCATGCAGACCAAAATAAAGAGCAGGCTGGCCTGAAGCACAGAGCTGGGTGCTGGTTATGTCTGGCTCCCCATGACACATCCTACCTGTGCCTTTTTGATGTCCTATCTCACTTTTTTTATGGTGTAAGTGGGGGGAGTTCTAAAGCACATCACCTGTGGACCTCTCCAGACTGAACAGCCAGTGGACATTTACCTGAGTTTCACCAGAGGTTGGACTTGAAGACCCACATTATCTCCTCTGATCTTTTCCTGGTGGCGCAGAATAAAGTCAGACCATGCAAGATCCACTAAATCATTATCACAGAGCACTCCAGAAGAGCAGTGTTGGTTTCAGTCCTTTCTATTTTAATACATCAATATTAAACTCACAGAACTCATAGAAAAGTCAGCCTACATCAGCTGCAGTGACTGTCTTTGCTTTTACTGGGAGAAAAGACTGCACAAAAAGCTCCTTGGCATTGTTTGACTCTGCTTCACTGAGAATTGAACCGCCACTCATCTTCCAAGAGCACCTGGAAGTGCTGACTTACTTAGGAGCTTTTGGATGTTGACACATGTAGGAACATGGGCAATACAGGAGATGATCAACAAAAGGTGTTCTTTTAGTGCATAATTCAGAGAGCCTCCCAAATTTTGCTGTCCTAGCAAGGTAGAACTACCTATTCTTGTTGTAGTTGCCTACGTGCAGGGACTGATTTCACCACTACTTTTTCTTGCTGAACTGTGAATCAAATCGATAAGTTAATCCACTCCTGCAAATGCAAAGACCAAGACAGACAAACCTGAAAATGAGAGAATTGTTTTGGCATGAATATATTCTTCTCTGTAATTCTCTGTAGACACATACTCAGCAAATTCATAGGATGATTATTTTGGGGGGAAAAAACCCAAAACAAAACAAAACCCAAACCCAAGCTATACTTCAAAGGGTAGGAAACGATGAGTTTTCCAGCACTGTGTGATTTTAAATCACCTAAAAGTTGCTCATAACATCTATACTCTAGAAAAAGAAAATATAATTGGTAATTGATCTGTAACTACCTGCATTTTCCTTGTTTTCTCCTAAGACAGAAAATGCGTAATGAAATCTTTCCGGTCTTTTCCATCAAGTCTCCACTTTCATCAAGCCAAGGAAAGTCTTAGCTCACAGACCTCATAAACATAACTTTTTTCAAGATATGCATACCAGAGCATCTTTGTCACATTTGTTTATATCTTGTTTTGTTGGGGTTTTGGTTGGGTTTTTTTTTCCCTCTAACCCACTGTTTTTATTTGGCAAATAAACTGTTTGACACAGATCTGATTCATTCTGTTTCTGCCACCTTTCCCTCCAGAGCCTGTGGTTCTACTAACAGAACTTGTACAACAACCCCTAGAGAAATAGACACTTCCCAAGCAAATTCAAAGAATGGTTTAGTTCAGCAATATGTTCGCATATGATGGTTGCTAGTGCATTTTCTGTTCCTCAAAAATGAAATCTCCATTGCAAGCTGAACAAATTAACATTCCCATTTCATGCTATTCTTAATAGATAAGGGCAAAGTCATTACTTTTCCATATTCTGGTTCCCATTTAAGCTATATATGAGTACTGCTTAAATAGATTGTTATAGCTGAAATAAGACTAAATTTGGGAAGTTCTGTTTCAGCTTTACTTTCTCCAACCTTAAAGTTTTAAAACATTAACTTGGACTTATTCCTTCCTGAAAACTTCGATCTGCTTGACATGTAGTAAGTTTAAATATAGCTACAAAAATTTGATATTGTACAAAGATTATCTAACGTACACACACCTTCACCTTCAAAACTGTACGTGGCAGATTGGTTTGAATGTTTGAGACTAAAATTCTTAATATATTGTTTGATAATATCCATTCTTCTCAGCCCCAAACAGTGTTCAAATCATTTCTAGTTGCTTTTCAACTGATTTAATTCATTACCCTCTTCTCTGGTTTATATGGAAACATCAGCCTTTCCAGCTCAACACTTCATTTAAGAAATCACCCCAGTGTTGACAAGGGTACTGGAATCCTTATCCATAAGGACTCTTTGGTTCATAAAACTTTCTGAGATGTCACCTGAATATTTCTGAAGCAGGGAGACTATAAAGCCCTTGTCTTGAATTCCCTCATACAGAGAATATACACCAAGAATGCCAAGAAAATGCAATAACACCAAGAAAAAGTTTGAAACCTATTTACAATCTTGGCCTTTTTTAACAGGGCTTTGTGCACTTTGCTATCATATGAAACACCTGTTTGCACCTTAATAATATACCTTTGTGCCTTCATAATAATGTGACCAGATAGATACACAGACCGAGGTTTTTGCGGCCGGCACCAAATCTAATTTGGGACTTCCCCATCTCCGCAGCCATAAGCAGTCCTCAAAAAAAATGCACTTCTGCTTCATGTGGGTGCGGTTACACTGTCTGCAGGGCTCAAACGAACAAAAAATAGAAAACCACACACACACACAAAAAAAAAAATCACTCTACAAGACAGCACACACTTCCCCTGCGTGCACAGAGGGACAGAAGGAAGAACCGACGCAGAGAGTGCAAAGCTGCCCCTCCTCTCCTGGCTCTGGGCACACCCAGGTGCCAGCAGGGACCAGGACACACAAAGCCTCTGTGCCCAGAAGTGTTGGCAGCTTCTGTCACAGCCAGAAAGCACCAGGTGAAGGAGGGAGCGAGTGAACAGCTGAGGAAAGGCAAGAGGATGAAGGGCAGACTTTGCCCCGCCACCCTGCCAAGGTCATGCCAGCAGGCAACACTTCCTCTGAGCACAGGGCTGCCCGGGGCCACCACGAGATTGCCCTGCAGTTCCACCCACAGCAGCACCACAGGGCTTCTCCACCCTGCACAACACCATGTTCTGCCCTGTACACACCCAGCAAGCCAGACCAGCCTCCCTGCTCTGATTTTGGCCTCTGTGAGGACTGACCTACTGTGCCTTCAGGTCTCATGAGTTTCCACACAGAAACAGGTATGGCAAAAATGCAGACATACACCTGCCGTTGTGAAGGACGATGGAATGTAATGTGTTTTTGCAAGAAATATCAAGGTCACCCTAAGCACAGAAATACCATGCCAGCTCTGGTAAAACCAGCATAGTAAATACAGATATGAGATAAACTAGCTGTCTGGTTTTCCATTTGCCTGTGACCTCTATTACTGTTCTTTGTGCCTTTGCCTATAACCTCTATAATTGCCGTTTTGGTCCTTTATGTCAATATCATTATCAGTCTCAACACTGCCACTGCTCTCAGATTTTTCAAATGAAGCCTCATGTGGAAAGTTAAAACCCTCTCCTGTTTGTGACTTATTTAAAAATGTGTGCCTTTGACTAATACAGAATACTCTCAGTAATAGATCCATATTCATAAAAAGGTAGCTGCTGAGTCTTATCAATTTATTTATCTCTTGTTACTGTTTACAAAACACAATTTACCTACCTTGCTAACATTTTTCAAGGTATATCCTTGTTTTAATAAGGACCTGGTAAAATACAAACTGTACATTGAAAACCAGGATCTGGAGGAGTCCCAGTCTTGAATAATATTATTTGGTATGAATGAAATACATGTAATAATGATGGCAGTCTGATAAAAGTTGAATTTATCTCTGTATTGCATGAGTAAGATAAAATATATATACAGAGTCTCAAAGGGATGCTGCTTGTGCATCCCCAAGAATGAGGCGTATATTTGTCAGTACTGGTAAAACAGTAGATTGTTTTCCTTAAACCCATGATTAATAAGCAGAGACTTAATCCAGCTGTCAATTAAATGACTAAAAAAAATGTCATGGACACCACTATTGATCATGCCTGTCCCCATGCAAACCCCACGCACCAGCAGTCAGTGCACAAAGAAAAGCATCCTCTCTCCAGCCCCACCCACAATCTCCCATGAAGTGACTTCATGCAGGTGTGTGTGACCATGCAGGAGAGTTGTATTGTGAGAGACACGAGTGAGTCCTTCCCTGAGTTTCAAATGCATTAGCTTGAAACATTAAAACTGATCCTCAAACTCTCTTATTTTTCCTCATATATTTCCTGCCTGGTGCTATATGTGTCAAATTGAAAAATAATAAAGCTCAAATAAGCCTGTTCTCTTCAAATTTGTGCTTCGCAGAATGCCAGAGGTGTCATGAAAGGAAAATGCCATTGATAATACACCACTGTTTGGAATCAGATTGGAGAGATGCATTATCTGTCAGTAGCCTCTGCCTGTAAATTCAAATTACAAATTCTGTATTTACTCCACATAAACACACCATGTTTCCAGATTCTGCCACCACAGACAATGGGTAACTTAGGGGGTCGATGAGCCAACAGGTATTTTATTTTGCACCCCAACTACACATAACTATTTTCAATAATACCTTCACAGGGACAGCAATGAATTTCTTTGTTTGTTTGTTTTACAAAGTGAAATAAAGCATGGGAGAGGGCAAAGAGAGGCTGCTTCCTTGGTGATGACAGGAAAAGTCTGGAGAAAATCACCACATGCATAAAAAGAAGCAAATATTTCCTAGATAAAAACCAGGCAGGGGACGTATTACTACCTAAAGCCTGCAGCTGGTTGTCTCTGCAGATTTAAAGGATCAGCTACCAAGACTGTAATTCTAAGCAAATCTGCTATTAATGGATAAAACTCAACTGTGCACTGTTTGGTACAGGCTGGGCAGTGAGAAATGAGATATTCCTTAAGAAAAAGAAAAACTCTGGTTTCCACAATTGCAGGCTGCTGAATTTGCTTCACTGGTGCAATACAGAGCCACATCTTGGTGGCAACTGGTGGCTCCCAGCACCAGTTCATTTCATAGGTCACCAACTGGCCATCAGATTGTAATGACTTCTGGCTATTTCTAACTGGGATTTAAATCAGTGACCTGAAGTAAAGACACTCATCCTATTACGAGCCTCCTGAGCCATGTAAATTCCAGTGCGACAGGTTTTTTTTAATTCTTCTTAAGCTTACTTCACACAGATAAAAATGCTCACTAAAGATCTGAGATGAAGAAGAGTCAGGCCTTAAATATTGATAGGAAGCCTCATTCCTCTTCTCTTTAGTGACAACTCTAGAAACCTCTGGTTTGCATTATTCATTCACTAAACCACCTATGTATGCCATGTGTGTGCAAGAGCAGTTCCAGCAATATATCAGCTTCAGTGATGGCTGAATATGCAGATTTTATATTCTGAGACATATCAGAAACACCTGGATACGGATATCAAGCACTCAAAGTATTTCTTGTGGTGGTTTGTTTCATGTAGACATACTGTACTGAAAAGGTCAGTTCAAAAGCACTGGAATGACTTCTGGGAAATTTCCTTTGCCATTAAATCATCTGCCATTACATCAGTAACATAATCCATGAGGTTTGCACTTTCATTGCCATAAACAATTGAAAACATAAAATAAAACACCTGACATAACCCAGTAAGCACCCGGCTCTCTGCTCACACTGTGTCCAGACACCCTGAGTGCACATGGCAACTTCACTCGTGGGCAGGATGGACGGCCGTGGAGGAAGAGGGACAATGGTGGCAGGTCACAGCCCGTGGGTAATGCTGGAGGATCTCCCCAGAGGGCAAGTTCGTCCCAGCACTGCACCTTTCACATCCATTCTGCAGGTGGGTGCGCAGAGATGACCGGCTAGCAGAAACTGCATGTTATTGCAGGTTGTTACATCACTTCATTGTATTTGATTTTAAAAGGTAATGACAAGGGCTCTTGAAGTCATGGGATTGTGATCTGCTCCTGTCTGGAAGAGATATAACCACCTGTATCAGTGGCCTAAATTGTACCACAGGATCTATTAAAAATAATTTAAAAAAAAAAATCAAGATTTCCCTTTCTGAACCGCTCCTGCCCTTCCTACCTTTAGCTAATTTACCTCACCCTCTTCCCTGCTGACTCAGACAGCCCCAGCTGGATCCATCAGGTGGCTTATACTACATTCTGCAGGAGGTTCTTAGACTAAATTATTCCTCAGTTTTCCAAACACTGGCAAAGGGAGTTATCTCAGCTTTTACTGCCAAAAAATATCTTTAAAATCAGAACGTGCATCAATAAACCAGCCCTATTAAACAAAGTAGCCAAGTTCAGAAGCAGAAGAGAATTACTGAATACCTGACTAGAAAAAGTTACTCCAGCTCCTGCTACGGGCATAATACAGAGCAGATTTAAAGCACTGGTGCCTTTTCTGCTTGAGTTCAAAGCACAAATTTCATAAAATACCACTTTGGATGTTCTCATTAGAAAAGTATGAAATACTAAAACCAGCCAGAAACACCAAGGCGTGTTTTCGCAATCTTAGGTTGCACTGCCGATGATAAGCCAGCTTATCAGGTGTTAATCAGAACTCACCCTTCAAGCAGGGCACTCTCAGAATTTTAAACATTTCCTATCTTCTATTGTGTGTACATTGAAGGAATTTATATTCCACCTGTGAAAAAAAAGTCAGATTGACTTTAGCAGAAATCAAGAGGCAGAGGTTTGCAGTCTTTTATTAACATTATTTAATAATTAAAAAATTTCTGGCAATTTGTTACCTTATTCATACTTGAAACCACCTTGGCCAAGCAGTTTAAGAGGTTTTAGAAAGGTAATTCTAGTGAAATATTCAAACAACTATTATTTAAGCCTGTCCTTTTATAATTCAAACCATCCATTTTATGTATCTCATACATGCGTTGCAATATATTTAGGGCTTTCATCAAAACCATTGTTACAAGCCACCCATGGCAAGCCTGGACCAGAATTCTTTATCCTTGTCCTGGAGGCTCAGGGTGGCCGGTGACTTCACCTCTGACTTAACTCTGACACCAGCTTGGAGGAAGAGCCCCCACGGACCTTGCAGGAGCTCCTGTCCCAGAGGGCTGCCCCTTCCTTCTCCTGGCACTCTGCTCAGCATCCCTGCGCTCCTCAGGAACTCTGGGGAGGTTTTAGCAGTGCAGCCCTACCCGGCTGAGTAACACAGGCAAGTGATGCCCCCCCAAAATAACTTTGCACAGCTATAAGCCTGAAGTCCTCAGCAGATCTAGACCTTGTTTTTTAAAGGCAACACATTGTAACAAAACTACTTTTTATCTACCCAGCATGGTTTTAACTAACATCCCCCTTTCCCTCCAGATTTTATGTATTTTTAATGAAAGTTTAATTACCATCCAAATACAGTTTGAATGAATGCATGAGGAAAAATAAACATAATTTAGGAAGTCAGAAAATATTCATTAATAATTTTGCTAGCATGATAAAATTGCATAAATTAAGAATCTGCGCAAATATATGTTAAACTACCTAAATATACGCAGACGTAATATGCACTTAATCCTAATGGTGAGCAAAAGGAAAAGCTGCATTACAACAGCCAATGGGAATCAGCCTTTATTTAGAAAAACACTTAGGAAGCACAAATGCAAAACAAGATGAAAATCAATTATTTAAATCAAGGTTTCCAACTTGACAATTTAAATCATGATTAAAATTGGCAATTTAAATTACTTTGATCTAAATCTATCCCCTTGATGTGAAACCAGCCCATTTTGTTTGTCATCATTATTGTTCTCAGAGCAACCTGATGAAGAAATTATTTGTAAATGTGCACATGTGGATATTGCCTTATGAGTACACTTGGCTCCACATGCTTGTAATTCATTTGTGACAAGATTATTAACTACCCCTTAGCATACTCATGGCACAACTCTACCAAGAAATATTATTAAGTGAAAATCTTACTTTTTAAGTGATATATTTCCCATTCTTGCATAATATTCCTGTATTTCATAGCAGGAAAATTTAGAATTGAGTTTCAGATCACCAACAGACCCGCCAGTCACAAAGAGAGCCACAAAAGCTTTAGCTCTGCCCTTTGGCATCCAACATCCTTCAGAGGAGGCTACAAAACCCCTCAGCTAATAAGGCCACAGGACACCAGTTCCTACCTGGAGTGCCGAGGTCCCTTGGAGCAGCACAGGCACAGCTCTCCAATGCTCCCAAAGCCCCGTTCACCAGCTGGAGAGGGTTGTAAGCAAAAGGCTCTTTGGACTTGCCTTTTTAACCTGCCTTCCTGAAGAGGGATCAGGAATGGCTCAGTCATCCCTCCACCCGTCCATAACTTTCACAGAGGGAAACAGAGATCCAAAGACACTACAGCTCTGGAGGCTTTGCAAAGGGAGAGGCCAAGGAGAAAGGCTGCAGGTCCAGACCTCAGCTTAAATGAGCTCATCATGGGTGAGTGAGAGCTCCAGGTGGGGCTGGCCAGAGGAATGAAGCCCATGTGCTCCAAGCACTCCCAGATAGGCTGCAGCAGGAGCTGTCCTGAGATATGGATCTGTGGACAGCAGCTTTCATTGGCTGACACAATGATTTGCTGATATCGCCACCTCACAAAAAATGAAAACATCAGCCTTTTTCTCTACCATTGCCTGTGCAGAGCCAGGTTGCATACTGTGCCTGAACTAAACAAGGATCCTATTTTCCACCTCCATTAGGCCCATAAAGCCTTGCTTCTACCTCTTCCTCAATTATTGTCTAAAGGCACCAGCTTCTTGGTAGTCGCCAGCAATAATTCTCCTTTAATACCCAGGCTATGATTTAACAGTACTGGGGTTTTTTAAAATCATTTGTTGAAGTTCACCTCACCTTGGGCCCCTACTACTGCTGAAGGTTTCCCCCCTCTTCTTCCTATGTATCCAAACTTTCTGATTCAATTACTATTTTCATGGCCCATGGTCTAGACCTCAATAACCTGATTTGTGCTCTTGGCCACTGGCCCTTTTTCACAAGCAAGTTTATGTCAGGGTCCTTTCCAGCATCACCACACGCTTATCAACTACCTAACTGTTCCCACGCAGCCGTGAAGGGCTGGCTACACTCACCTTGTGATCCCAACGTCTTAAATGTTTGCTTGTTATGTTTTGTATTTTCTGTTATCATGAGAAATACTCTGGAAGAGGTCCCTGTTCACTAGTGCAAATTTCTGTGTGTTGTCTTCCAAATCCCTCATTAACACTCATCTTCATCTGTGATACCTACAAAAAGTGAAGGGGCAGCTAGTTCAGGCTGCTGTGAGGTGCAGTGAGATCAGCGCTGCCACACCAAGTGGCAATAGTGGTTTGTTTTCTGCTCGTATCCATGGCTGCTTTTCTGTCCTACATTTAAACCATAAACAATCCAAAGTGGGTCTTCTCTTTTTGTCCTGTACTGATAGTGCATCAAGGACATGAGCTGCTGATCTAGGATTAAGGGCACCAGCATAACAACAATACTAATACAACGGAAGAGAAGAGGAGGAGACACTGTGATTTCATTTCTATCTAAACCTGGAACAATTTGTTAATGCAATTAGGAAGCTTCTTTTACGTAATTATCACTGAGTACGTCAGTTAAAGTCTAACTCAGGGTGTGTAACTTTCACTGTGATAATACAGTGTTTTCGAAGTACACCATTTAGATAAGCCGAGCTGGAATTTATGACCCTCTGTTTCCAGCCAGGTCCACAGCACCACTCCACATTTTCAGTTCAGGATAGGAAAGCAAAGGACTGGGTTCCTAAGGCTTCATGTTCCTAAAAGCATGGAGAAAGCTCAAGCAAAGAACATTTTCACACTTTCTTCCCTACAGAGCTGATCCAAGAGAACAAAACCAAATATGTTTAAAACACTCAGAATTCTTCCCTTTTTTGAATGAGAACGTACAGGTGTATTCTTACTCTGTTCCTTTACCCCGCTTCTTAAAAAATCATATGTTTTTAATTTATTAATTAAAAAAACCTAAGAAACAAACAAACAAATAAAACCACATCACCAAAACAGAAGAACCCAAAAGAAGCCCCAAATATTTAAACTAAAGGAAAGCAGTCTAATAAGATTTTCCAAATTATGTTGCATCCTGGACAAAGTTTGAAGGAAAGCCAGGAATTAATCTGAAGATGTCTATTTCCAACAGTCTGTTTTATTCACTGTACCTCTCCCTTCCCTACAGCTGGAACTAGGCAAGTTCTTTCATTTGAAACTAATCATGTTGTTTTCTTATTTACAGAAAGTACTTCCCCTGCTTGAAAATTAAGCCTTAAAGTTATAAACAATTAGACCACATAAGTACTTATACATAAACAGGAGTTACCTCACATAATAAAAGGTGTTTTGCTTTCTTGGTGCCCTGAGTAAGGCTGAATTGATGGCATCAAAGCAGCTGTACCTCAAATGCCACATTTCTGAATTGCAGCAGTCTCTAGCACAAATTCTGATGAGTCTGAAGACTGAATATGCTTTCATGGAAGTAAACAAATCCAGTTCCAGGTGTTCAAGTCTGGAGAAATGCCCAGATCCACCTTTACAATGCCCTTCCCTCTGCCACTCAGTGGGTCCCACACTGTCCTCTCTCCCTCACTGTCACCAGCACAGCAGTCACTTTCTGTCTGGCCGATGTACCCTCATTAGCGACCACCCCACTGTGGCAGTAATTATGACTTCAGCAGTTCGAGCCCTGGAAATACTTGGATATTTGCTTCACTTTTTTGAGAGGGACGGGACAGACAAAACAGACTCTGAGCTGTCTGCAGTCACAAACTTCAGGCAGACTGCTACAGCAAAGGGTCAGGAATGTGACTGTTTGAAAGATGTGGTCAGACTTGACCTGAGTGTAAAGGTTTTGGTGAACTGTGCTGAGATCATGCAGTCAGATCTGGTCTGGTTTCATAGCAATTCCAGTTCTTCCAAATGGTCAGCCTGAGCAACAGCCTTTTAAATTATTCAGTTAGATACCAGATGTTTTCGTTTAGCTCTCAGAAACACAGTCACAGTTTGTACCCAGATTGGTGCTATTTTTGAGGTAGACAATGTGCAGAGATACCTCATCTGAGAGCCTGGGACCAAGCTCGGGATGATAATGTAGCATGGGTACATCTTGGATACCGCTTAAATTAGATTTCTTATCATTCTACTGCAAAAGGAAATGGGACTTTTGCAAGGGAAGGAGCTAAATGCTTAAACAGGAGAAAAAGGTAGTCTGGGAATGAGGAAAGATGTAGTGTTCTGGGTCCACTCTTGTATTGTCCTTTGCATCAAATGGACTCACTTAAAAGGAAAGATGTGACAGTAATCATTTGGAATTTGGGGATACTCTTTCTGCCATGTAGGAGAATTATGCTTTGTTTGCAAGAAACATGGAGGGGCTGTTACAGGGGAAGAAAGAATACTAGGAGTTAGTGGTGGCCTGCAAGGAAAAAGTGGGCCTAGGAAATGACTCAAACTAGTGTAATCTGACCAGATGCAGTATTGCATAGGCTATGCAAGGTTGCATAGCCACGCTGAGTTATGACTATACAGTGGATTTAATTCTGTTGGTGTTCTATAGGTTGTTTACTGTAAGTTCAGTGAATGCTACTCCTTGCTTTGAGAGGTTTATGTACAAAACAGAGCAGTTACTGCCTGGGTAATAACAAAGACCTGAATAAGTCATCTTTTGTGCCGTGGTACACCCACCTTGGAGCAAACCACATGTATTTTCCTCATGTTGGTGACAAAAAACTGCCTGATACTTAGAGCTTATTTGAGGGCCCTGAGAGGAGAGGCTGAAGTGGTGGGAGGTGGATAATAATTTTTGAACTCTGGCATATTAATATCATCAAAACACATGTAGGCCCAGGAGGTCTCATTGTAATACCTTGTTAATGTCTTCAAAACTTTTCAGAGACTTTTATGGAATTATTCTGCGTGAAATAATTAACTCTAATGTATACATTCAACAACTAGATGCAGCGTACAGAATAAAAGAGCCCTTGAGAGGAGAGTTAAGGTCTGATCTCCTTCTTGTGGAAGCAGATGTGGGAGAGAAGGGTCTGGCCAGCGTGAAGGCTCTGTACTCATGTTGCTGATATTCTGTCAGGTATTGTGTGAGTGTGTATGTCCCGACAGCTAACAGGGAGGCTGGGGAGGCCTCCAGCTCAATATTGTCCTTTCTGTTTCGACAGGTCTTTTCTGCTGGAAGCATAACACAGGTGTACAAAGCTTGCAAAATGTTCAGCATTGCTGACTCCCAGGGAACCCAACTTTGGTGCTGGGAAAGAAAGAAAGTATAATACGGTCTATGCATGCAATCACATCACACACTGCTTCACAAGGATAGGAAGGAAATGAAATGATACACTGGGGAGGCAGACCTGATTACTGAAAATTATATATACACTCTTGAGGTGAACAGTCTTCATCTAATTTGCAGGTAAATTAATGATTTACAAAGAAGAATTTATTAAAAATAAATTTTAGTGACACATATGCAGCCTATTATGCTGATTTTTTCGTTTAAATCTTCAATCTCTATGCACTCTAAGATGACCTGATGGAGAAACAGCAAAAAGCTATAAAAATGAGTGGCTTAGGAAAGATGAAGAGACAAAATTGTCACAGCACAAGAACAGACAAATTTACCTATACTAAAGTTAAAATAGAAACTTCATTTTTTCACTCAGTATGCAAATGAATTCCCTCAGCATTCCACAAGATGTTGTGAAGGCCACAAGCAAGAAAAGAATGTCATGGAGGATAGACTAAATAGTCAGGGGGGTGGGATGCACTGGTGACAACGACCGTGTGTGGCTGTAGAAACCTCTCAAGTGCTGACTACCAGGGTGAAGGCGCAGCAGGAAAGGAGCAATTTTTCTTCGCCTGTGTGCTGAAGCATGGTCGCACCTGCCAGGAGCAGGGCTGGGGCTGCTCCGAGCAGCTGGGGCAGAGGCCCCAGCAGTGGTGGCCGGGCAGCAGGAGGAAACAGAGCTACAGCAACCTCGAGGCAGAGATTTCACAATGCTGTGGAAATACACCTCTTTGTAGGCATCCACCACTCTGGCCCACGTCCAAGAGAGGGTTAGGCAATCCTACAGTCAGACACCAGTTGCAATCCCTAAAATCTCATTTTCTTTTGCAACCATCTTCGTTTAAAAAAATCTTTCCAATAAATTTGCTTGTTTTCACATTTGCTAAAGGGCTGCTACTTCTCCTTCCAAAACTATTCTATTCTATTTTATTATGGTCTATTAAAAAAAAAGGAGAGGGGGAGAATGGGAGTGGGGGGACTACATTTGGTGATATATCCTTGTGTGGCTTTGTTCTGGGTGCTTCCTGTAGTGAGAGATTTGTCCTGTTGCAAACAGCAAGGAATGTAGGAATATTTCCCCTTTATGTATACATACACATAAGTAACTGTTGTATCAGGTGGCAACAACTTGTGTCCCCAAAGAGTCCCCAGAGAAACAATCTGTTTGCCAATACTGGACTGTATTATAATTGAGAACAAAAACCACATACGCAGGAAACCATAAAACCCCCCAAGTTAACTGTAGCCAACGGCCAAGAGGCCTGGAGCAGCAGCAGGCACAGGAGCCTGGCACAGGGGGGGAAGAAGCCCCAGCTCCATTGCCTGCCAGCGGCTCTAGCTGGATGTTGTCACCCGTCCCACCACCACCCCTGGTGGGTTTTGACCAGTGCCCAGTCCCAAGAGGGAGTTTATCGCCAACCACAACACCTGCGCACTGCCAGGTGCCCCAGCCGGGCAGGGATGGGCTCTCAGCTCCGGTGGGATGCCCGCCCGTCCCCACCGCCCTGCCCAGCCAGGGATGCCCCGACAGCGGGCAGAGAGGGCCAGGGATGCCCCGACAGCGGGCAGAGAGGGCAGGAGCCACGCCGAGACCCCCGGCAGGAACAGCGCGATTGCAGGCGGCCTTGGACAAGGAGAGGCGCTGCATGCAAAGCCAGCAGCCGGGAAAGCTCGCAGGCCATGAGCGGCTGGAGCTGCGGATGGGGCTCTTTGCATGGCAAATACAGCCCAGGAATTCCCGGGGATAAGGCAGAGCAAACATTAACCTCCTGTGCCGGTGGCTTTGCGAAACAGCCGGCAGCACGGCTCCGTGCGTTTGCTGCTCCTATGTCAGACAAAGAGTTTGTGGCCCAAAGCCAGCTGCAAATTAACAGCTAAGTGAAATCATTATGCCAGTGGCATGCTTTAATCGGTTTACGAAACACTGCTTGAGGTACGATGCATATTCGTGGGCAGGAGGGGAACGCAGGGGGGTACCGGGGACGGCGAAACGGGGTCACCTGCCTGGGGCCAGCTGGGGCAAGGACCTGCCCCCGAGCCTTCCCACGGCTTAGGGCCGGGCGTCTGCAAACCCTTCGCCTTACAAAGACTTCATTCAAGAGTCCCGGAGAAACTATTTGGGATGACTGGCGGGCGCCGGGGCCCCACTGCTGCACTCGCCTTCGCTCCGGAGGTTCTCACCCGAAACGTCAGGGGGGAAAAGAAAACCCAAGGGGCGGGGGTGTCTCTTTCGAGGTCAAACCATGGCAGCCCGCGGGGCCAGGGCGAGCTGCCCCGGGAGGCGAGGCGTGGCGTGGCTCTCTGCCTGCCGGCGGATCAGCCGCCGCGAGAGCGGGAGAAGCAAATCCCGCACCGCTGTCCCGCCGCCCCTTCCCCTGGAGCCGCCGAGCCCAGGCCCCGCAGCCCCCTCCTGCACCCCTGTCCCTGTCCCTGTCCCTGCCCCTGTCCCTGCCCCGGGGCGGTTCGACGGCGCGGCCGCCCCTCCCTCCCGGCCCCTCCCGGCACTCCGATCCACCTGCCCGGAGGGGCCGGGAGCGTAGCAATGATGACAAGAGCAGGCCAGTGTTAGGGTTCAGTTCCAGCTGATTTTATTTCCTTCCCGAAGAAAAAAAAAAAAAAAAACAACAAAAACAAACAAACAAAAAAACCGAAACAAAATAACCAAAACAAAATAACCAAAACAAACAAAAAAGATGTTATTTACAGAAGGTATATCAACAATCTGACAGGCAGTGAACTTGACATGGTTAGCTGGCATGATTTTTTTTTTCCTTTCCCCACTTTGGCTTGTGGGTGATCGTTAGACTGAAAAAAAAAATCTACACAGCATATTGCACAGGATGGATGACCAAAAAAGAACAAAAAAAAGAACAAAAAAGTTAAATCCTTAACGGAACCACCTCATTAGGCAGACGTCCTAGTGCCTGTCATGTTATATTAACATACATAAACACACAATCTTCTTTTTTGCTTATTATAATACAGACTTAAATGTACAAAGATGTTTTCACTTTCTTCATCTTAAACACAACAGCTATAAACCTGAATACATATGCTATCATCATGCCATAAGAGACTAAAACAATTATATTTAGCGACAAATAGAAAGGATTAAATAGTCAAATACGAGAATGAAAAATGCAATACATAGTGTCGCGAACTCAAACCGGCATTTCGATAGATCCAGTGGTTTAAACGGCACGTTTTTGCTTAGAAAAAAAGTGCAAAAGATGTGGTTTACAAGTTAAAGGTACAGGATCCCTTCGGCGTGGATGCCCCGGCTGCTTTACTTCGTGTCCCTGCCCTCGTGCGGAGCGGGAGCAGCGGGGGCGCTGGGGGATGCTGTCACTTTAAGATGCCTGCAGATTGGAGTGTAAACATGGACAAAATAGGGGCTGATTCGTGGGTGTGAGAGTGTGAGTGAGCGTGAGCGCACACGCGTGTGAGATACTAACCAGCGGCCCTGTTGTTAAAATCAGGAAATCCAAACAGCGATTTACACCGATTTACACCCCCTTTATATATTTTTTACAAAAATACACTGAGAAAATAATCAAACGTTTTCATCTCTCTTCTCTTTTTGTTTTTAAAAGTGTCAAAAGTCTACATTTAAATATAAAAAATTAAAAGTTAAAACTCTAGCCCTTCAGTGAAGGAGACATAAAAATGGTGCGGGTAACAACGAGAACTACCAAAAAAGGACAAAGAAATACAAGTCAAAAATGTTTGGCCAGTATAAATACGTCCACTTATAAAATGGCATCCGATTACATTTACAAGGAAAAAAAAACAATACGAGGATGGAGCATCGGTGAGAAAAAACAGTCTTTTCATTTACAGCTATAAGGAACAAACACATACATACTCTGAGAAAAAATTTGGTCCTGAATTTCATTTTTTAAAAGTCCAGCACAGATTTGAGTTGCGTTTGAATCCTTTAAAGAGTTAAGAATGAAAAAAAGCTGGTGATATTTTTGTAGGAATCAAACATAGCGCCATCTATCTGCTTTTATATTATCCTAACACTAGTCTGTTTCTTTTTTAACTGTTCAACAGTCTTACAGAAATCTTGCAAAGATAGACAGTATAACATGCTATATTAAACCCCACCAGTGAAATAATCCAACACCATCACGATTCTGAGTAAGAAGAAAAAACTACTTTTTTTTTTTATTATTTTCGGGTTTGTTTGGGTTTTTTTGTTGATTTTTCCTTTTTTTTTTTTTTGCAAAAGCCATCACCCTCCGTTTCCCCTGTACCACATCATGACAGAAACTGTTCCCATTCGGTCTCTGTTTCAAAAGAAGTTTTCAGTGTTCTTGAAGCTTCAGCCTTATTTTTCTCTCTACATATAACATGAGGTGACTGAGAAAAGCGCTGCCGCCACCTCATCTGTACGTGCAAATCCACTTCAGTTTATTATTATTTTCCCCCCACCGTATTTCCAAGACAGGTCTCAAGTGTAAGTCTGGCTCTTCTCCGCCTGACTGGGATCTCAGTCCAGCTCCATCCGTCTCCTCCTCCTCCCAGCATCGCCGCCTCCTCTCACCGCAGAAGAAACCGGGACAGGATTTGTCCCCCCAAACGTGAACCTTGCAAGGCTTTGGGTGGATTTTTTTTTCTTTTTTTTTTTTTTTTCCCAAGCAGTCCTGGTCGCTCTTTCACAGGAAAGGGCGAACGCTCAAGACATCCAGTGTGCGCTCAGCACAGCGCATCGCTCCCCCTCCTCTTTATTCGTATAAAGTGGGCAATAACAAAGAACCCAGAGGTGTGTGTGGTTCCCCCCTCCCTCCCCCTTTCACCGTCTCTCTTTTCAGGAAATAAAAAAGGAAAAAGGCAGCGTTTCGCTCCCTCCAGTCTCTAAAAAAGCACCGTGTGGCTCCTCTCTCGGAGGGGGCGTGTGCGGTCCGTCTGCAGCCGGAGGGAAGGGACTGCTGGGCCTTTCCGCACGGAGAGGGCGATCCCGCTCCCGCCGCCTCTGTCCCCGAGCACAAGGAGCAGTCTCTGAATAGCCCCTTCCCAGAAACAAACAAACAAAACCGAAAAAAAACAAAAAACCAAACAACCACAAACACCAAACAGAAAAAGACACAAAAGCGGCCGGCGGGGTGGGCGAGTGCTGCCGACGGGCCGGCGCGCCGGTGCCTCCTCCTGCAGGGCCTGGCTCTCGGCTCAGTAAGTGAAGACCAGGTTGGAAATGCTGGACTCCAGCCAGTCCCCCGAGATCATCTCACTTACCTCCGGCGTGCAGTAGTCCGGGAACTCAAAGTGCGAGCCCGAGCCGGGCTCGAAGTTAAAATCCAGGTCCCGGTCGAGCACCGAGGAGCTGAAGCTGCCCAGGGACATGCTCTCAAAGCCGGGGCTGGGGTTGAGGTCCAAGAGGTCATCCTCAAACTCGTCGTCGGACGAAGAAGAGCCGGACGAGGAAGAAGAGGAGGAGTGGGAGGACGCGGAGGAGGAATGCGCCGTCGAGGGGGCCGGAGAGGAGGCGCGCAGGCTGGTGTAGCTGCGGTGATCGGCGGGCGAGCCGGAGCCGGGGGGCGACGGGCAGGCGACGCCCCCGCAGTCCCCGTCGGGCCGGCCCGCGCCGCCGCCCCCCTCCTCGTAGAGGCTCAGGGGGTCTCCGGCCTCGGCAGAGCTGCTCAGCGTGGGGCTGCCGGGCACGGCGCCGCCGGGGGAGGCGGAGGCGGCCGCCGCCTGCCCGCTGCCGAAGATGTACACCCGCTTCAGCTTCTTCTCGGCCAGCGGCTTGCCGGGCCCCGAGGGCGCGCCC